>JAHBCN010002334.1:0-93522 GCA_019359885.1 Listronotus oregonensis
ATCTACCCTGGTTTCGCCATTATTCACATCCTTATCAAAGACAAAATTCTTCGTATTACTGGGTAAAGCATGCCACAAACTATGTTACAAAGCAAAAGTTTACAGAAAAGGATAAAGGATCGCCTCATAAAGCAGTAACTTTGTTTTAAAACGAACCGGATGCCTGACAAATTTAGAAATGCAAAAGAGGAGTGTAAATAAATTCAGTTCAAAAGTTTTTATATGATTCTATAAAAATTATATATTTAATTTGAAAAAGGGTTAGCGAGCGGAGCGAGTGTGCTGAAAAGTAAAAAGTACCACTTTTCCGCACGATTTTACTTTACCGCACGGTTTTTGAAATTCTAACAGATTTTATATACAATATCACAGCCCTACTTCACTTTAACAAGCCGTGAACAAGGAAATCTGGCAACTATGCCTTCAGATCTAGCGACACACGTTTGCTGTTGTTTAGTCATATGATTTACGTTGAATGACCTGTTTCTCTGTTGTGTTATTGTGAATAAATCAACTTTTTTGAAAGAAAATATTGTTAAGATAAAGACTAAACCTGTAAAAGGTCTTACTGTGTGAAATTTGTGAGTGACCGGGACAGTTTTTCCGCAGACATTGCGTAAAAACAAGAATATCTGCGGTTGCAAAGTGCCGGTGTTATAAAGTACTTAAAGTAAATGGCGGCAAATGAACTTGACATTTTGTGGTGGTGCTTTTTAAGAAATAATTAAAATTTAAAGTGTGTTTTAATGATTCGTGTTTGGCTTTAATTTTGAAGGTATTTTTTTAGTTATTTTTTAAAAACAGTAACAAATATTAGCATTGGAAATTACCGTAAGTACGTAGGTATACATTTTGGAATTTTGTCGTTCGTTTTGATTTTTGTTATTGCGTTGCATAGGTACTTGGTGCCTGCTTATTAGATACTATTTAGTTACTGTTATTATTATAATTTTCCTGGTAATCTTCTGGGTATTTTCTCAATTTAATTAATTTACCATGCCAAGTCCTTGTTGTGTGCCTGGGTGCAAATCCAATTATAAAACTTCTCTTGATGCAGGAGAACCAGCTGTATCTGTTTTCACCTTTCCAAAGGACAAAAACCTTAAAAAGCCCATTGGCTTAGGAATATTCCTAGACAGTCATGGTCACCCTCAAAATATTCTGTGGTTTGCGCTAAGCATTTTGTAGAAAGTGACATTATTAGAGAGGATGATTATCGCTTGCCAGATGGGTCAATGCAAAAGGTACCTACCAAAACTAGACTAAAGTTAAATGCAGTGTCTAGTATTTCTCCAAATTTACCACATTACTTCTCAAAAACAGTCCCTGTTTCCCGAAAAGTCCTGCTGAAAGCTTGGCATAAACTTGAAAACAATAATGGTCGCCTTACAAACGACCTATTCTGCACTTTGCCATAGTACCTCTGTTTTACTAGAAATAATTGACTATTCATTTTCAAAATTTGATTTGTCGTATATTTTACCAGGTAAATTTACTACTGAAAAGTTAGAAAAAAGATTTGGTAAATACAGACTCGGAGGTTGTAATTACAATGTTAGCTTTGATGATATTTTAAATGCTGAGAAAAAAATTAGACTCAAACATATATTTAGAAGCGCTGCTGATGGTAATTTCTCTTTAGCTAAGATTAAAAAACAGGGAGACAGCTGTATCCAGGAAAATGATCTTGATTGGACAATACCTCAAAATAATTACACTGAAAAAATTTTTGTTTTTACCTGAAACTGAACCTAAATGAATATGAAATTGACAAATCGGTACAAATTTATATAGCCTGTTATGCTGCCCACAAAATTGTAAAAAAATATAATAATTGTAACATCTGTGTTTCTCTTCTTGTTGAAAGTAAGGAAACCTAATTGACGACGAATACTTTGATTGTCTACAACGTGGCGGTTTAAAGGTTCCTACAGAAATTGTTAAAGACGTTCTGTTCCATATGTGCGCGATTTTTGAGAAAATTATTAATGACCCTGATACTGAGAGTGACTTCCTAAAAATGGAAAATCAAAAAGCTATCCTGTGTGATCTAACTAATTTAAGCACTAGACAACATGAAGGCTTTAATGATTTATGCTCGCAATGTATTTGTGGTAACGAGAACAAAAATATGTTCATTATGATGTGCTCTATATTTTCAAACATTCTTTTAAATAGTTATGTTAAAAAAAGAAATAACAAAAATGCCACAGAAAAAAACGGAAAAGGCTGAGTCAAAAAACAAAAAAAAGGGAAAATAGACACATTTAATAAATAAATAAACAAAACTAAAACTAAGTACAATTACTAACTAAATGTTAAATTACACTTGTTTCCTTTTACAACAGCATCATGTTCTTATGCCTTGACCTATGCACATAAATTAATTTGTTTTAGAGTTTAGATATTATATAAATATATTTATTTTTTCAATTATTATACTGATTTAATTATTTTAATGGAAATATCAATACTATTTACGCGATCTTTGAATTGAGCCTTAAATGAATTTAAAAATACGCGCCTCGATACCCGGATTACGCTCATCGCGCTCGAGGGAAACCGATCTGAATCTCTTGCCGGTTGCGGCGTTGCCAAGTGGTTGTTCACGGCTTGTAGTGAAGTAGGGCTGTGACAATATTCTAATTTGACACGCCTCGTATACAGGGTGGCCCACCCCATTCGCCTCGGTTTTTCTACAAGAAATGAAACAAATTGGGAAAAAACTTTTAGCACGGTCATATGTGGGTCCATGAGGAGCATATTTCAAAATTATTTTGAAATGTACAGGGTGACCCAAAAAAGAAGTACATATCAAAGTTATATTTTTTCTTATGGAACAACTCATATTTTTTTCTATTTTTAGATACCATAGACCAAATAAAGGTGAGTTATTGTTATATTTCCTATACCTAAAAAATTAAAAGAAATTTAAAAATACAGACCATAAATTAAAAATTGTTTACACCCTGTAACATATAACGAGCTGCTCGTAATTAAATTTATTGCTTAGCTTAAGGTTTAAGTTAAATATCACATAAAAGTTTTACCTTAATATTATACAGAGTGTTGAAAAAGATGGCCTTAAAGTTTGGACACACGTTTTATTAAATAACTTCCTTAAGTTAAATGGAACACCCTGTATTTAGTGGCTTATTTTGACGCGGAGCTAAATTCCCTTTAATACCATATTAGGGTTTCCTATACCTATCTCTTCTGCTTTTTATGTAAAAGGCGTTTTTATATTTGACTTATCATTTATCTTAAAAATGGAACACCCTGTATCGTAATTAAAAAACCTTTTTATTAAGGATCACGTAGATTCGCTAAAAGCACAAGTTTAAATTTTTGAAAATAAGATGTATTTTAAGTAAAATGCAGGCAAAAGTATTAACTCCAATTTATTGTCATTTTTAAAATATTAAAGCATTATTAAAAATGAGGATCAAAATATAGTTGAAGGCACACCTGTCCTAATTGTTGAGACGAAATATGGTAAATTGCCCATGTTGATTACTCTGTTTATTAGCACTTTTTTGTTAATTTTGGCTATAGCTGTTACGATAAAAAAAATCATTATAATCATTAAACTCTGAAAAAAATATTTTTTGAAATTATCAGGAATAGGTATAGAAAATATCTAACAAAGGTTGTGGAGATTGTAATAAAGTATGAGAATATTAGAAATATACAGGGTGTTTTATTTAAAAAAACTTAGATTTTTTTTAGTTGGAATTTCTTCCGCTTTAAAATTTATTTTTGAACACCCTGTAGAAGTTTGGTTAAATATTACTTATTTAAAGGATTTTTGTACTTTTTTTAACACAACAAGGATGGCGAATATAAATAAGTTCGAACATATAAATTCCATTTCTTCTAAATAAATGCAATTATCTTAAAAACTGTCAGGTTTAGACTCAAAATACCTATAACAAAAAAGTCTTAGAATATTACGTAGAATACAAAAATAGAATAATATACAAAGTATTTAATTTAAAAAAAAAATTTATCCTTTACTTTTTTGACACAACGTATCACTTGGAAAAAATGAAAATTTCATAAAGTTTACCAGTTTTTCATTTTACTTTATAGTCGAAGAAACAAAGAAATGCCCGATGGATTTTTTGTGAAGTAAGATGGATTTGAATGCGGTTTTTTGCATTCGATTCGTATGAACGTCTACAAACTTTGTGAACAAATTTAATTAATGGGAAATGAAAAATTGTATTTTCGAAATGCATTTAAAAGTTTGCAATTTTAAAAAAATTAAAAAATTACTAGGTAACTAATGTTGAAATCATTTTCATACATCATTGGGCTCATGCCCAAATTTGTTACACGGGAGTTTTTGAGGTCGCTGTATACGAATATGATATTGGCAAGGGCCTACGGACTACTTGGTGCGCGCTAAGAATGGTGTAAACGTCGTCTTCTGGAGTTTTACGACAATTTCTTCTAATATCAACGCAATTTTGTTACTCGGAGGTTTTCGAGGTCGCTGAACACGAATCTGACATCGCTGAGGGCCTACGGAGTACCTGGTGCGCGCTAAGAATGGTGTAAACATCGTCTTCTGGAGTTTTACGACAGTTCCTTTTAATATTAACACAACTTTGTTTCTTGGGAGGTTTTTTGAATTCGCTGAACACAAATATGATATTAACAAGGCCTGCGGAGTATCTGGTGCGCGCTAAGAATGTCGTGTCGTGTGAATACGTCGTCTTCTGGAGTCTTACAACAATTCCTCTTAATATTAGCCCAATTTTGTTACTCATGGAGTTTTTGTGATTACTAAAAACGAATCTGATATTGACAAGGGTCTGCGGAGTACCTGGTGTGCACTATGAATGGTGTAAACATCGTCTTCTGGAGTCTTACGACAATTCCTCCTAATATTCGCCCAATTTTATTACTCAAGGAGAAATTGGGCCGATAATATTTATCGTAAAAATCCAGAAGACGACGTTTACACCATTCTTAGCGCGCGCTAGGTACTCCGCAGGCCCTTGTCAATATAATATTCGTGTTCAGCGACCTCGATAACCCCCAAGTAACAAAATTGGGCTGATATTAGAAGAATTTGTCTTAAAACTCCAGAAGGCGACGTTTACACCATTCTTACCGCGCACCAGGTCTCCGTAGGCCCTTGTGAATGTCATATTCGTGTTCAGCAACAACAAAAACCTCTTAAGTAAAGAAATTGGGCTAATATTAGAAGGATTTTTCGTAAAACTCCAGAAGACGACGTTTACACCATTCTTAGCGCGCACCAATATTTTACAGGTCCTTGTCATGTAATATTTGTGTTCAGCGACCTCGAAAAACCCCTGTGTAATAAAATTGCGATGATATTAGGAGAAATTGTCGTAAAATTCAAGAAGACGACTTTTACGCCATTCTTGGTACTTCTTAAACCCTTGATAATTTCATATTCGTGTTCAGCGAGCTCGAAAACCCCCGAGTAACAAATTCGGGCCTATTTTCATCATTATTTACCTAATTACATATTTTTTATAATTGCAAACTTTAAAATGGATTTTTCTAATGCACAAATACAGTTTTTAATTTCCCATTAATTAAATTTGTTCACAAAGTTTGTAGACGTTCATGCGAATCGAATGCAAAAAACCGCATTTAAATCCATCGTACTGCACAAAAAATCCCTCGTTAAACCTATTTTTGTACTACGTTTCCTCGACTACTACTTGATATCGTTGAGTCACTCGGTTTAAATTTATGGAAGTATAAATGTCATTAAATTTTTGATTAGGAATTGCATAGATGCATGTATTTACAAAAATCATATATTTATTACGGGAGGAATCAGTTTAGACGAGACAAGAGAGCGTTTTTTCTCGAGTCCAAGAGACGAGATGAAAGATGGATTCTTTCGTTTCTTTTTTATATTAAATTTTGATTTCATCAATCAGTTTACCTATAAGTGAAAAGTTGGAAGTTTAGAATACAGTATTTTTATAAATAATTCAGGTAATAATCAGGTAATTCAGGTAATCCATAGCCTCGGCAGCTTCAAAAAAGCTTGGATTTCTTTTTCGAGCCAGAAAGTATTTCTCTTCTTATCTGTATACTCTGTATGTATTCCAGATCAGACCCTCTTTAGAATATTGTTCTCACGTCTGGGGTATGGCGTCTCCTACAACACTTAGCATTCTTGACTCCATCCAGAGAAGAGCTGTTCGCATAGGCGTGCGCAGGGTAAAGCTGGTGTGGGTGCCGAGCAAGGAAGTTTGAAGGTTTATGGAAGCCCAATACTATGGCCCATTCGATCAAAAAATGTCCAGCCCACTATGAAAATAACTGTCATGAGCGACGATTCAGCGCAGTAACAAAATTCCCCAAAATATTGTAATGTGATGCCTACCGACACACAGTTTGTAGGTAGGCAACACATTACCTTTTGACAGAGCCGTTGTGAATGAAATGTTTTGTTGTCGTTTGCGCCGTATTAATTTTGATTGTTTTGCCTTGTGTGATTTTTATTTTTTTGGATTGATGTTCGGTGTCGCGAAAACAAATTATTTGTTTGGCGTTACTTTTGAGAACAACCTTATCTGACACAAACACATTACATCCATAGCCTCAGCTACTTTAAAAAAGCTTGGATTCCTTTTTCAAGCCAGTAAGTATTTCTATCCGTCTAATCTGTATACTCTCTCTACAATGCTATTTCCTACAACTCTTATCATTCTTGGTTCCATTTAAAAAAGATATGTTCGTCTTATTAATGATCTCACGCTTACAGAAAAGCTTCCTTTTCTATCCCACCAACATGCTGGAGGGGATGTATTGCATTTTTGTAGGAATTTTCACGGCTTCTGCTCGAAGGAGTTGACAAGTATAATTCCTCTGACAGCTTCCAACAGAGCAACACGTAGTGTCACTTTTATGCATCCAGTCCAACTTAAAAGGCCCCGAACTTCTCACTTTCTTTGTTCCATTATTCCCTGAGTGTCTAGACTTTAATCTGCTAGCCGCAGAAGTTTTCCCTTCTCCAAATATTTATGTCTGGTGTAGATAATGCCCCTTTACTAAACTTAACGGTACGTTAGTATTGAAGCTTTAGCCTCAGTGAGTCTGACGATATAAAAAATCTTATGTAAAATTCTATACTTCTTTTTAAATATGTTAATGTTATCTGCATAAGGTAACACTATTTTATTAAATTTTTTATACAAATTATACATTTATAAAATACATTACACAAACAATCAGTTTAAAATATGGTAAGTTTTTACTTTTCTTGACCCTTGCCGATTTTGATGACTTTTTGCATACAGAGGCGCTGATTACAAATCTAAAGTAAGTGATTTTTGATAAAAATACAAAACTCCCAAAACTATCAACCATTTAAATAGAAGGCTGTGACGTGACGCCCTCAGTTCTTTCCATGTTAAATCAGATGATATAAAATCTAATATTATACAATAATTGTAAATATTCTATAATAGTTTCGTTTATAAACCAACAATGTTGTGCAAAAAATTAAAAAAAAAACAGTTAACGTATAGTTAGTCTGAATTTGGCATTTGATGATGTTAACTTTATATATGGTAACAAAGAATTATGAAAGTCCAAACCTGCCTTACGATTCATTGCGCAAAATCCACGTGGCCGATTCCCCTATTCCCGCTGCCCTGCACGCCTGGACAATTTTGTAATATAGCATTGGCCTTCCATACACCTTTAAACTTCCTTGGTGCCGAGATAATATTAATAATAATAATAATAAAGTAAATAAAGCTACGAATAACAATATATCCATATTAATACATTGTTATTATTAAAATTAATTAATTATAAATTAATAAGAATAAATTATTAGGAATGTTTAGTAAATATTTGTGAAATAATTACAAACCGAGAACATTATACATTATTTATTACAAAATCATTCTTCTTTCATAAGGTACAATTTTTTTTAATTCGTTTATCACAGTACTTATATCAATATTTGCGGCTAATTCCTGTTCCACAAATTGAACCAGGAGGTTTTCTAAACGTTCTTGGCGCATTGTGGATCTTAATTTTAATTTTACCATACTCATTTTCGAGAAGGTGCGTTCGCGTGTAATTTTTAAATCGAATCTTATCAAATATTACTTTACATATTTTAAATACAGTAATCTTGTGGGGGTGCCACGGCACCCACGGCACCCGCTGTGCGCACGCCTATGGCTGTTCGTCTTATTAATTATCCCACAGTTACAAAAAACTTCCTTCTCTTGCTCACCGATAAGCTGTGGAGGATTTGTCCCTCTTTTAAAGGTATTTTTACGGCACAGACCAATACGTAGTGCCAGTTTTGGTAATTGTCTAAAAAGTGGCCGCAACTCCGATTTTGACCAAATTTGGCATGTGGGGTTTTTTGGGGCGCTGATCACGAATCTGAATATTTGGCGGAAACGTTTCGTTTTCGAGATATCCATCATCAAACTTGAAAATGAAACTAACCTCATTTACACTATATTCCCCCTTTTTTTGTACACAATTCTTGATTTTTACACTAAAGTGGCACACAATATTTTATAAACACCTTTTTAAAACTTTTTTTATGTTTATTTTACACCTTTTTCTTCATTAAATTGCCAAGTATCACTTTCAAATGGGGCGGCCATGTTTGTTTACAAATTGCCTATTTTATACCTGATTGCGGCGTTTGAAAGTGAATTTTTACAATTAAATGAAAAATAGGTATAAAATAAATATAAAAACAAGTTTTTAGAAGGTGTTTATCAACTATTGTGTTTTAATGTAGTGTAAAAAAATCAAGAATTCTGTCCAAAAAGTAGAAGGAATAGTGTAAATGAGGTTGGTTTGATTTTCAAGTTTGATGATGCATAACTTAAAAACGAAACGTTTTCGCCAAAAAAGGTTTTCAGATTCGTGATCAGCGCCCCAAAAAACCCCCGTATACCAAATTTGGTCAAAATCGGAGTTTCGGCCACTTTCTAGACAATTACCCCAGTTTTATGCATTCTTTTACAGTCCGACTTGAGAGGCACCGAACTTCCCACTTTGTTCGTTTCTTCAATCCTAGAGTGTTCAGACTATGGAATCTGCTACCCGCAGAAGATTTTCCTTTTCCCGGAATCTTTAAATATTTAAGTCTCGTTTGAATAAACTCCCTATTACCACACTTCAAATACCCACGGTACGTTAGTACTTAGGCCTTAGTACGTGGACTGTCCCATGATAAAAAAAGGCAAATAACATTTTTTTGCAAATACTGAATGTACAGTTTTTATACTGATAAGTGATAATATTATCAATCAATAAAATGCCTTTCAGTCACTAGTTCGGCAATTTGTACAAAACATATCCTACGCACATATTATTTTGAAAATTTACAATGGCGAAAATAAATAAAACCTTATACTTCCAGAAGAAATTTTACAATTTCAAATATGTACAGAGTGTAAGAAATATCTTTCTTGTTCTGTTAAGTCGTACTCCTCAGGTCAAGTGAAATGTGGCCGATGTGTTCAAAAAAACGATGGTGGATCAGCTTCATACATTGAAAAAATCTTTAAAAATGTATTATTTCCTTGTATAAATAGGTAAGCCGATAACTTCTATAGCTTTCTTAAGAAAAAACAAAAATGTTTTGGCAAACATTCATTTTACATATTTTGCATCCTTTTAAAAATGGAATGATAGAGATATTAGCATGTTCTCTCTTTATTTTGTTCTCTTTTACGGCGTATTAACGAATCTATGAAAAAATTTTTTTCGGAGTAATTTTTTTTATATGAAGAAAATGAGTATTTGTCAAGTTTTTCGTCAATAAAATGCATGCATTTAAATTTTACAATTTCTAGTGATTTGTTTTGTATTCTACGTTTAAAGACAAATAATAAAAACAAATTAATGTCAATTACTGGATTTTTCAAATGTTTTTTTAATCGAAAAATTGACATTTTTTTAAAATCATTCCATTTTTTATGACTTTAAGAATAAAAATATTTAACAACTCAAAAAAAAATTAAACATGTTGATTTTACATCCCACAAGAGTGGGGCCGCGATTCAAACAATTACCGATAGTTTTTTATCATTAGCTTTTGAGCATAACGAAAGAATCGGGTCCGGTGTAGTTTAGCTCCATTCGATTTGAAAAAAATAAATATTACAGATAAAAAGAACACATTTTGTTTAGTAGATTTCAAAAAGAAAAAATCCGAAAAAATGCATTTTTGCAGAGAAAAATTAAATTAAAAGTCGAAAAAATATTATGTTTTTAGGTTAAGTAAAAGGCCAGAATTTGCGACGTTGTCGGATCAAAAAAAAATTGTTCGACGGCGTATTTATGATAAAGAAATTTTACAATTTAATGAGGAAAACCTAACGACAACTAACCAAAAACTAACCAGAACTAGGTAATAGTTTGAAAGTTGTTGTTTTTTAGTTCTGATTAGTTGTTTCTATTTAAAAAAATTGCATAATTTCGGGTAAATGGAAAAAAAACCTTCAATAATAACAAATTATTAGAGAACATCTGGCAACATTGCTTTTTTAAGGAGGAAATCCTAAACAAAACGACATCGTATCATCTCTTTTTGTAGGTATTCTTTCTCACTTTTTTCATGTTGGTCGGCCATATTACTTTACTATATTTTATATGGAAAATAAAGAAATTATTTTATTTTGTGATAATGTGAGTGAAAAATTAATTTTTTCAGACCCTATGTGTTTTATTATGGTGTAACAAATAAGTGAAAAAAATATATCAAAATGTTGCTGTTTAAAAATGGAGCTAAAGTTCACCGAAACCGAAAGAATCAAATGAATATCTTAGTCTAGAAAGTCTAGAAAAATTAATTAAAATTTTTCTTTTAAAATGAAACACCCTGTATATTTTTCTTTAGAAAGAACGGTCTATTGATCCTCTTTTTAAAAATATACACCGTGTTCAAAATTAAGTCGGCACTATTGCTAACTTTTTTATTATAAGGAATACAAGTTAGGTTAAATTAGCAAAGTTTTGTACATTTTTACGCTGATTACAATAACAATAATAAAAAAACAAATAAACATTAGATGTTACAAGTTATTCACAAAAATATACTTTTTTAAATATAACACCATGTTACGTTAATTCGAAAGAGAATGTAATTTTCTATATAATTAGTTATTTACATTTTTTTCCTAAAATGAAAAATAGCGGAGTTTTTTCAAGTTAAATTTATTTTTCCATAACTGGACGCAGGCAGCCATGGAATTCTTAATATCGCATTTTTTGTACAAAAAAAACAAAAGATAACATGTGTATCCGCCATGATGTTTTAGTGACAACTAGTAAATCATAAGGCAACAGTTCATTTATGCTACTGTTGTTTAAAATGCTGTCATTTGGAGAAGTTTGATATGATAGAATGCTACATATATTGCCAAAAAAATGGCATTAGGCTTTAGAGTGAAACTATTTTCAGAAAGAAATTTGCCAAACGGAAGATATTTTTTACTCCTTTATCGAAAGTTTCAATAGGCCTTTTCATCACATTTTTTTTGTGCGCATGCGTCAGTATCAGCCATTTTTTTCGTACTGTTTTTTGTAAACAAGCATGTTAAAGGGCCTGTAAACACATATTTAAAATAAAAAATACTAAAGAAAGTATAGTTAGCAAATTAGCAAATGGGTTTTTTAATCGATTATTATAATGATATCAGTACGAAAAGGAACGAAGTAGCGGTGTTGTTATGGAGTATGTAAGGGTGATACACGCTATAAATCATTTAAATACAATAGAATTTAATTAATATAACAATTGTATATATGTGGTAGGCCTAATTAGAATAAAATTATAGATATTTTTGTATAGTAAAGAAGTAATGATGCCTAACCTCAATCGCTCACTTTTTCCTTTTAGAGACAGTCCATGAATTTAACTACCTTTTAATTGCGTACAATTATGGGCTTCAACTGAATTATAAATTAGTAAGCACCATCACGATTTTTTCCAGTAAATTATTTAATTGGGAGATAATACTCATTCCCAGCCATTGTCGATCAAAACAGTACGAAACTTTTGAATTGCCGCTATTTCAACATGGCGACTGCGCTTGCGCTTGTCACATGATGAAAAGGCCTATCAAACAAAAGTGTTTATTAAGCGTAGAAATTAGAAAACCTTTATAATTAATCAACAAACAGAAATTAATGTTTTGGCATATTTAAAAGTTTATCGTGAAAACTCCACAAGAGACTGTAGTACAGATCTTGATCTATGCTAAGAAACCATTAATAAAATTAAAAAAAAAACATAATTATGTACCCCACAAATACAGACCCACACAAACTTTGTTGCCAGGTGATTACAAAAGGCGTATAAACTTTTACCAATGGTTTGTAAATGCTGCTATAGAAAATCCAACCATTTTACGATTAATTCTTTGAAAGCAATGATACTAACTTTAGTAATAGAGGCATGTTTAACCGAAAAGAACCAACATTATTGGAGTATTGCAATCTCCTGCGCCATCATCCTTACAATCCACAAAGATGTTTTTGCTTAAACGTATGGTGCGGCCTCATTGGATCAAAAATTGTTGGACCTGTGTTTTATAAAGGATCTTTAACAGGAAAAGGAATTTACTAAGAAATGTATTGAAGGATTTTAAGAATTCCATGGCTGCCTGCGTACAGTTACGGAAAAAGCATTCAAAATTGAAATAACTCTGCTATTTATCATCTTAGAAAAAAAATGTTAATTACTAATTGTATAGAAAATTATATTCTCTATCGAATTAACGCAACAAATACAGGGTGTTGCATTTAAAAAAAGTATATTTTTGTGAATAACTCGTAAATTTGATGTTCATTTGTTTTTCTATTATCGTCATTGTAATTAGCGTAAAAATGTACCCAAGTTTGCTAATTTAACCTAACTTGTATCTCGTATAATAAAAAAGTTAGCAATAGTGCCGAGTTAATTTTAAACACGGTGTATAGTTTACTGGCATTTCGTTTTAGTCTAGGAGGAATCGGCGCATAAGTACTGAAAACTATTCCACCTCAAATTTTTTTAACGATCCTCTACTGATGATATTAATGCATGTTACCATGGCGCCACCTGGTGCCCTATTGTTAAAACCGAAATTGTTTAAACAATTGCAAGAAATTGTTATTTTTTAACCGAACATTTTTTCATATTTTCTATTAATATATAAATAAAAAAGGTTTAATGACTTTTTACGATAAAGTTAATATTTTTGGAGATATGAATTTTTAAAAGTTCGAAAAATCTCAAATTTGGGTACTTCTGACCCATGAAAAATATATATTAAAGAAATATACAACATAAAAAATATATTTTTTTATTCTTTATGCAATAGTTAATAATATCTTTAATTGAGATTTAAATTTTTTAATTGTTTATACAGGTTTTTTGATTGTTTATTAGGCGCGCTCACAAGTATGCGTCCCTTACCTTTAAGTATCGCCGTCTCTCTGACTGATACGCATCGGCCCGTCTGTTTCCTAAATCATTATTTATCATTTATCTTAAAAACTAGTAACTTTATCAAAATTGTTAAGGAGGGCAATGTTATTAATAATTTAATTATTTACAATTTGTTTTTATTAGTTTTTTTCCTGAAATCAATTTTACAAAAGTTATTGGAGCTTTATTTTACTTGTAAGCGCGCGTAATAAACAATCAAAAAACCTGTATAGACAATGAAATGTTTTCAAATCTCAATTAAGGATATTATTAACTATTGGCTTCGGTGAACTTTAGCTCCATTTTTAAACAGCAATTTTTGGATATATTTTTGTCACTTATTTGTTACACCATAATAAAACACATAGAGTCTAAAAAAATTAATTTTTCACTTACATTAACACAAAATAAAATAATTTCTTTATTTCCCATATAAAATATGCTAAGGTAATATGGGCCAAATAACATGAAAAAAGTGAGAAAGAATACCTACAAAAAGAGATGATACGATGTCAGTTTTGTTTAGGAATTGCTCCTTAAAAAGCAATGTTGCCAGATGTTTTCTAATAATTTGTTAGTATTGAAGGTTGTTTTTTCCATTTACTAGAAATAAAGTTTTTTTTGTAGAAAAAACTAACCAAAACTAACAAACAACAACTTCCAAACTATTACCTAGTTCTGGTTAGTTTTTGGTTAGTTGTCGTTAGGTTTTCCTCATTAAATTGTAATTTTTTTTTTATCGTAAATGCGCCGTCAAACAATTTTTTTTGATCCGACAACGTCGCAAATTCTGGCCTTTTACATAACCCTAAAAACTTAGTGTTTTTTCGACTTTTAATTTCATTTTTCTCTGCAAAAATGCATTTTTTCGGATTTTTTCTTTTTGAAATCTACTAAACAAAATGTGTTCTTTTTGTTCGTAATATTTATTTTTTTCATATCGAATGAAGCTAAACGACACCATACCCTTAACTATTGTATAAAGAATAAAAAAATATATTTTTTATGATTTTTTTTTAAATAAATATTTTTTATGGGTCAAAAGTACCCAAAAATTAATATCTCCAAAAATATTAACTTTTTTGTAAAAAGTCATAGGACCTTTTTTATTTGTATTTTAATAAAGAATATAAAAAAAATTGTGCGGTTAAAAAAAATGACAATTCCCTGCAATTGTTTAAACAATTTCGGTTTAAACAATATGGCACCAGGTGGCGCCATGGCAAAATGCATTTATATCATGTACAAACTTTTCTAAAATTCCTCCTTCTTAAAACTGATTACAGCCAAAATGGAAGATTTTATGGAAATCCACTTATTATTTTATAACATAAATTTAATTTCACCTAGATTTAACAAATATTTTTAATAAAAAATAGAAGAACAAAGATATTATTTTTACTCTTAAAAATTGTCTAGTGATTTGAGACAGTTTTTTGTTGGTACTCCAGACACCAGCGAAACAATTGGATGGCCTACTTTATAAATTTGTTTTTTTTTTATTTTTCGCGATTTAAATTTGAAAAGTAAGCCATTCAATTGTTTCTTGGGTCCATGGCGTACCAACATAAAACTGTCTAAAATTACTAGACAATTTTGTTAACATTTTTAAAAGAAAAAATTATATTTTTGTTGTGCTATTTTTTATTAAAAATATTTATGAATGAAGTGAAATCAAATATATCCCATAATATACTAGGTGTATTTCCATAAAATCTTTAATTTGGCTGTAATCACTAGAAAGAATTTTAGAAAGTTTGTACAATTTGAGGTTAGGTCCGAGGGGTCGTTATAACATAAAAACTAAAAGTGTCCGACAAAATTTGACTTCAGATTCGTGATCAGCGCCCCAAAAAAACCCCAGTATACAAAATTTCAATAAAATCGGCCGTGGGCCCGGTAAATAAAAAATTACCCTCTTTTTAAACTGACTTTACCTTTCATTTTGACATAAATAAAAAAAGGCACTTGCAATTCCTGGACATATCAACTCAATCTTTTTGTTAAAATTAAACTTTAGGTCAGTACTGACAATGATCCACTAGTAAACAAATAGGTAACTTAAAATCCGTTTCTAAAGCAGACGTTTAATTATTTTTTTTACCACCTTCTTAGAAAATACCGTTTTCAACCCCTTACAGTGAGGTAAAATTTTCAACTTCCTGTTCCAGCCGAAATTTTGACAATTTGTTTAAAAACCAGGGTTCGAAAACATTCGATACTTATATGAATATCAAAATATCGGATATTTATGATATACAGGGTGATTCATGAGGAAATGTTAATACTTCAGGTACGTTGTCAGGGTCCAAAAATAAACCCAAAAGTCTATACACAACTAGGTCCGCAAGGCCTTCGTTTCCGAAATACAGGGTATTAAAGTTTTTATTATTTTTTTCTATTTTTTAAATTAAATTTATGATAATGTAAATATTGGAGTAAAATTTGGTAACCGGGGGTTTTTCGGTATGACGAATTCGAATATAATCTTATTACGGCTCTTACTTGTAGGGGGAGCCACCTACACGTCTTTATACCATTTTGATCAACCACAACTTTTTGGTATGGCCCTGTATTACATTTTTAAGTAAATTAAATGACTGTTTTGTTATTTTTATGTCAAAAAGGTATACCTGTTAAAAGTCAATTTGAGCAATCGTTTTCGAGATATTTGGATTTAAAAAAAATATCACGCATGACACGCATCTGATTTAATAATAGCAAAATTTAAAAAAAATTAAACAAAATGTATAATTAAACGGTATGTATTGTAATTTTTCAAAAAATTATTGTTCTTAAAGTATGTTCAGCAAAACATAAAAAAATAAAAAAATATAAATAAAAACTTTAACACCCTGTATATCAGAAACGAAGGCCTTGCAGACCCATATTTGTATAGATTCAAAAAAGAAACTTAAATAAAATTTTTTAAGTATTTTTTCTCTTAATCACCAATAATTTTTTTTGGGGTATTTTATTGATTTTTTTTATGAAGTTTGGGTTTTTACGATTTGAAATAAATTATTGAATATTTTTTAAACAAGATTGGATTAAAGAAAAAAAATTTAATAAAAAAATTCTTTGTAAAAGTACTTTAAAAAAAGGAAGTAAAAAAAAAAATTTAAATTAAAAGTATTGTAATACTTTATGATTCAATATTTGGACTTAATATTTGGGTTTTTTTAATTTTTTTTATTAAACTTTTTTACTTTAATACTTTTTTTATTTAAGCTTTTTTTTCAAGATTGGATTAATTAATAAAATCTTGGACTTTTAATTTATTAAAAAAAAGGGAATTTAAGAAAACTTTGGGACTTGTTTGGAAAAAAAAATAAAAACTTTACTTTTTTAATCTTTTAAATACAACTCTTTTTTTCTTTTGCATTTTTTCCCATATCCTAAATTTGAAATTTCCCCTTTTCACCCTGTATTATTATTATTTGTTTTAATTTCCTTTTGTTAATAAAAAAAAATTTTTATAATTTCAAAAATTTTTTGCTTTTAAATCCAATTGAAATAAAATGTTTTTTTTTTAATTTTTTTGGAAAAAAAAATTTAAATCCCCTTCCTCTTGTCAAAATTTTTTGAAGCTACCCATTTGTGGAAATTTGATTTTTTTTTGGGTTAAACTTCGATTGGGTTTGAATCTATTTAACGATCTCTTTAATGTTATGGGCCAAAAATTTTCCCTTTTTTTAAAATTTTTTTTTGATATTTTTAAAAAAAATTTGTTTTTATTTACATGATAACCATTGAAATTCCCCGAAAACTTTTTTTTAAATTTTTTGAAGGGGATTTTTTAACTTGGAAAAAATTAATCTTCCCCAAAAAACTTGCCTGACCTTCTTTATGTAAAACCCTAAAATTTTTACTCTAGTACCATTAAAATTTTCCCTTTTTTTATTATTTATCTTTTGGATTTTTATGAGGCAAATTCTATTTAAAAAAAAACAGTTTTTTACTTTGATACGTTTGGTGTTTTCAAGTTCTTTAAAGGTTTTTGGTTGTTTTGGGCCAAAAAGTTGCGGTAAAATTAATTATTGTTTTAAATTTTGGGAATTAAGAAAAAACATTTATCACTTGATGCCACAAACATCATAAAGAACGTTTACTGTACTCTTTTAGAAAAAGGTATGACCGGAGGTCAAGTTTTAGTGAAACCAGTATTTTGACCAAAGTTGCATTAACGACAGTAAAAGATATAGTGACCAAACCCTGCCGAAAAAAAAAACAGTGTGACAGCGACTGGCCTAGTCTTGGTTTTGGCCTTGGTCTTGCAAGCCTGGTCTTGGTCTTGGTCTTGCAAGCCAAAGGAAGGTCTTGTTATTGGTCTTGGTCTTGCACCACCTGGTCTTGGTCTTGGTCTTGGTCTTGCTGCAAGAGTCTTGCTGGTCTTGCTTTTTTTGGTAGTAATAATTTAAAGTAAGTAATGTTGAATAAAACATATTTTTCTAATACTTAAAAATAAATAAATATGGCGACTATATTTTTTGCATTAAAATTTGAAAATATACCAAATTTAAGCTTACATTTGAATTATTTGATTTTAAAGCATATTTTAAATGTACGGGTTTATTTATTTATAGCACTTCATTTTT
This sequence comes from Listronotus oregonensis, assembly GCA_019359885.1. Taxonomy (NCBI): domain Eukaryota; kingdom Metazoa; phylum Arthropoda; class Insecta; order Coleoptera; family Curculionidae; genus Listronotus; species Listronotus oregonensis. Next base: position 18,058 of record JAHBCN010002334.1, read on the forward strand.
AGTTAAATTAAGACACAACCTGTTTTATACATTTAGTTGCACATAGAAAATTTTAGTTATAGAAATTATTAAAATTTTCTTTAAAGAAGCATATAAAATTAAAACAAATCTCTGTACTGTGTGAGCAAAAAAACTTTTAATTTCAACCAGATGTGAAATTTTCGTGAAAATGATTTTTATAAGTAAACATTGGTTTCTGATTCAAAAAAAAGTTATTCAGGAATCTTTTTAGTTCATATAAACTTTATATCTTTAAATTAGTCAAACATTTGCAGTACAAAGTTGGCACACATACTGTATAAACAATCTGCATGATGGCTCAATAGTGTGTCAAAGCTCGATATCTCCAAAACCGTTCATGATGGTGAAAAACTGAACATACAAAAATTATAGAAAGAAAAGGCGTAAAATGTGAAACTATTTTCTATTTCAAAATTTTCCGAAAAATCCACTGACACTCAAGAAAACTCCCTTGTATTGATCCTAAAATTAAAAAAAATATGGCAAAAAATCCATTTATAAAATCACCACGCGGTATTTTATCCTGGAAATCGTTGAACTGTCATAAAGGAACAATATCAACTTTGATGATTTTTAAATATCAGTTTTCGTCTAAACCGAAAGTCATATTTAAAATTAATTTATATAAAAACTATTCCTATATGACATAAAAATAATATTTTTTATTAATCTATCTCTTTTACATTTATATTTTAGTTTTAAGAACCAATCTAATGGTGCCACTTCTTACAGTGTGGAACAAAAATATTTTTTTCTCTATTGTGGAAATTTTTGATTCACCCTGTAAGTAGCATCACTATACTTCAAGTCCAAAATTTTTGTCAATGACGCATCGCTCGCTTTTAGAGTGCCCCGGGTTGTGTGGGGTCAGGGGAATCAATTCCAGTGGCGTAGAAAATAAATGATAAAATTTCGTCAAAACATGAAAATATTTTTTACAAGCAAAAGTTATTTTCTCACATTTTCATCAACCCTTTAAATTAGTAACAAGCCTATATTATTTTGGTATTATTCGGATTAATGAAAAATGTAATTTTTTTTTGCTTAATTTTGCACACCCCTATTTTGAGGTCATGGAACACAAATTTGAGTTTTTTGGCGATTTTTTAACGTTTTTCCAAAAAAAAAACATTTTTTTTCTTTAATTTTTACCTTCTCTGATTTTATTTTGCTACATGAAAAAAATAATAAAATTTTAGTCTTAACATAAATTAAAAAAGATGTAAAAGCTGAACGATAGACAATCCAAGTTACACCGACTTGCCAATTCACCACCGATCTTGCAATTTCAATATTAAATACGATATTCACACGCATTGCTTCATCAAAAATATCCACTATATAAGGAACACGAAAGCTCTGAGATCATCAGCTTGTAGAATCCAATAACTATTTCGGGTCGTTCGTGTTCCATATTTAGGATTTCCATATCGAGAATATTTTTGATCAAACATTGCGGGTCGAGCGAAGCAAGGTTCGCATACCTTATAAAAATGTCATAAAGAAAACTATTACAACCTGGTAACAGGTCAACATTTTTAAAATTTCGAGTTGAATTCGGACGTAAACGTTTTACCTACTTTTTATTGAAAATTAAGGTTTTTTCCTTACTTTTTAAGTGTTTTTCTTTTTTTTAATATTAACATAGTATGAGATTTTTAAATATGTTTTCGTGCAAATGACAGAATTTAAAGGAATATGTCGTAAAATGGAATTAAACAATTCAATTATTATTTTTTTTAAATACTATAAGAGGCAGCCAAAAAAAACAGCTTCTGATTCATGTTTAACAATCGAAAAGTATAAAGTGTGCAAAAAAATAGCGAAGAAATCGCATTTTCCAGTATCCGAATAATTACTAATATTGATTTTTTTGCCTTTTAAAACTCCGAATCCGTACGCGAAAAAACTTTTGTTAAAGTTGCACATATCTCTGCAGCCTTAAAAATTGGTTAGTTCTGGATTTCGTTCCCGAATCCCATGGTAAACATTTTTAACCATTATTCGTTCTTTTAACTTAACTAAGTTTTTTTTGTAGGCGGATAACTAGTTAAAGGTTGGTTAATATTCATAATTTACAGAATTAAAAGCACTTAACAACGCTAAATCTTTATATACAATTATATACACTAAATAAGATAAACTATTATAAAATTGGACAAAACAATATCTATTTACACAATTATTAGAAATTTATAATATTTAGAAAATACCCTGTATAGCAATTAAAATTTAAACTTACAAAATCTGTCCATAATCAATAATAACTAAATAAAATAATCGAACAGCACGAAAACCCTGTCGATACGCTTATTTTCAAGTGTCTTCAAGTTGTAAACTAAGGAATGTGTGTTGCCACTTTTATTGTCCTCTCGATAACAATGATTTCAATACATATTGGCGTGCTATTTTAAGTGCGATCGCTGGCTGGTGATATTTTTTTGCGAATATGACAACGTGGCGATAAAACTTTTGGCCGGTTCACTGTTATTTGAGCGGAAAAGTATATCAGGCTTAAAAATCATTTACTAGTGTTAGATTTTTATTCAGCCGCTTCGTCGGTTGGGTGGCCGGTATTAAATGAGTCACTGACAGAAATTTTGGACTTTAGGATTAGATAACTAATTTAAAAAATACATTAGGAAAATGAAAGTAATTTTCAGCTTTTAAAACTTTTGTACTCCTATTTTTTCTCTGTCGAAAACCGTTTCAGAGATATCGAGCTGTATCGGATCATTGAGTCACAATCTTATTATTTATGAAACATGTTATTGAATTTACTCGTTATCGTTGTTAGAAAACTGTTTATAAAAAAACCAAGTAATCAATTTAATTATTATTTAATTAAAAATACCTGTTAGTTATTAAATAATCGCCTTGTAACACATTTTTTTGTTATGTCTGTATGAAATACCTCTGTATATTAAATATAAAAACTAAATATTATAATATTAAAAAAAAGTCTCAGAAGTGCAAGAGTCTTGCAGGTCGGTCTTGGTCTTGCGTAGTCTTGCACTCCTCGGTCTTGGTCTTGGTCTTGGTCTTGCATACCCCGGTCTTGATCTTGGTCTTGCAAGCGAAAAGGTGGTCTTAGTCGTGGTCTTGATCTTGGTCTTGCTGCAAAACCAAGACCAAGACCAAGGTTTAATGCTTATGCTTCCCTGGGGAAATATGCCACTATTTTCCAGGCGGAAATATATGCCTGAGAACTTGAGGAGGAGATATAAGGGCAGGGACATTACTATCTTCTCTGATAGTCAAGCGGCCATAAAAGCTTTGGCATCTCAACAAGTCAACTCAAGGTTGGTTTGGAACTGTCTGCAATGCCTCCTAAACCTGGCTAATCACAACAAAGTTACACTTTCCTGGGTGCCAGGACACAGGGAAATACAGGGCAATGAAAATGCAGACTCCCGGGCCAGGCAAGGCTCCGCAGCAATGTTTGTGGGTCCTGAACCTGTTTTTGGAATACCAAAAGCCTCGGTTCGTGGCTACATGACTCGGTGGATTCAAACACAACATCAGTCATACTGGAACCACATTCCAAGGCAAAATCACAGTAAATCAATGTTGGACTCACCATCGAAAGCATTGACAAGTGAACTACTAAAACTAAATAGGAATCAGATTAGAATAGTGACAGAATTAATAACCGGACACTGCACCTAAGAAAACATATGCACACTATGGGCATCTATGAGAAGAACCCATTTGCAGACTATGTGACGAAGAGGAAGAGACAGCCTCTCACATCATATATGAGTGCCCTGCCACATACTGGAGAACAAATCAAAACCTCATGGTGGACACTAACCACCAGGAGGCTGGAGACCAGAAATGAACAGTAAAAGGGCTACCACACCTGTCTAAGGTGTCAAACCTTTTTAACTGAAACAAATACACAAGAGATACAACAAGCCCTGTCGGCTGCAGTGTCGAGGCGGACAAAACGTCAACTTGTGTATTTAGTTTATCAATCAATCAATCAATCAATCAAGACCAAGACCGGTCTCGCTCATCACTACTTCTAGTAGAAAGTTGGAAAAATTCTGTGAGACACGTGACCCAAGTCGAAGTTTCCTATAACATAATTAATAGTAACGTAAGGCCCTTGATAATACGTTAATGCATAGATGAAGATGGTCGTGATAGTAAAAGAAAGCTAAATATAGAGTAGGTTAAGTAAAATATTGTATTATTATAATATTGTAGATTAGTATTTTTATATAAATATGAATAGCTATTTAATAACATGATTAAAATAAGGAAATCAGGGTCTGTACACTTTCAAAAGATGCGGTGCCTACACAATAGATATTTGTCAGGCCAGTTATTTATGGCTGAGTTTACGATTGAGAGTTGTCTTTTAAATTTTATTGCGGTCGAAAAATCAACGAATTATTGTGGAATGTATTGTACATGTAGGCAATTTCTTAGGCTTCAAAACCCCGTTGTTTGTTTTGAAGAATACCCGGTTGTATTTCCCTTGTAGATAATCCCCTGGACGTCCTTCAAACAAAGGTGTCCGGCGGTGACCAAGATATCTTTGTTTTGGGTTATTTAAAATATATTTAATGGATAGATAAATGCAGGTATTAATTAAAGGAATAGTTAAAATTTTGATTTTTTACAAAATGGCGGCTTCTTATAAGAAATTGCGATATTCAAAGAAATTTCAACTTCAATTGGTTTAAAAAAATCGAAATAATTTTAAGAAATATTATTCATTTGATTCATATCTGAGGAACATATCTAAGAAGATTGTGTAAATTTTTGGACCCGATCGATCAAGCCTTTTTGGAGAAATCGTACTCACCGACTTTGAAAACATAGTTTCGAGATAAACCCGTTTAAAGTTTCATAATACGGGTCTTACGCTTGAAGAGATCCTTACAAATATGTGTATATTTTCGAAAATATTAACCGGATTAATTTGAAATTTTTAAAGAATATACTTAAAAATTTATTATTATACATTCTAAAAATTTTTTTTCTGAAAATCTCATCTAGGTATAACCCCTTAAATACCTTAGAAGTTTAATTTCAATTTCTTTTTTTTATTTATGTTTATCTTGCTTACGGTGGCAGATTTGTCAGCGTTAATAATCTCACTCAGACTATCAAGCTATCGCTATCACCTCTTGCTTTTATAGTCCGGGAGGCCACCGCAAAAAAAACAAGCCTAGAAGAGAACCGCATGAAACAATTTTTTTATATTACTATGAACAATAGTCAATTCAAAGCCGCACTGCTGCCTCAGCTCAGCGGGTTCAAACTGCATTTTTTTTACCTTAAAAAAATTGAGAAAAATAGTTTTTTTTTATTATAACTTGAAAACTATTAATTTTAGGAAAAGGTTTATAATCATAATCAAAATTGATGACCTAATAAAACGACGTCAGTTTTCCTTTATAAAGTTTTTTGTAGCGTTTTTATATTTTGAGATATTTACGATTTAAATTTAAAACAAAAACTAAAAGAATTACGAAAAAATGTAATAAACAAAAAATTTGCCTTTTAATAAGCTCTATAAAAGAGATTATAAACCTTTTTTAAATAAATTAGGTAATAAAGGAGATATAAGCAAAAATGTTAATTAGGCCATTAAAAATTTCGCTAATAACAATATTTTTTTGGGACAAGTAAGTATACCATTTCCGATCCATATAAAAATTAATTTAAAATGTTCTATTTATTGAATGAAACAAACTAATACACATGTGCCTCGAAGCAATGGGGGATAACCTGGTGGCACGCATTTTTTATTTTTTTTTTTGTCTAATAACTAAACCCATTTCGATCTACTTAAAACTTTAACTTAAATAAAATTTTAAGTTTATTTAATTGAAAAAAAATAAGTGCCTCCTTTATCTGGGTGTTTATACCTGACAGGACGCTTAACATTTCTCAATCTCCTATGCTACTATGTGTATAAGCTCATCGTTTAAATATTTTTATTATCAATTTAAATATTATTATCAATAATTTATAAAGACAGTTACTCGTTCAGAATGATCTTGAGAAAATTTTATTCATATTTTTAACATGAAAAAATAATTTTTTTGTAGGTTATTTAGCATTAAATTTTTGAAACATTTCTCTTATTAAGCTATCTATCCATTTATTAACTACTTTAAAATATAATCAAATTAAAGTTTAAACACTAATTCAACTGAAAAAAAAACTATTTAAAAAAAAATTCATGTTAAAAATATGATTAAAATTTTCTCAAGATCATTCTGAACGAGTAACTGTCTTTATAAATTATTAATATTATTATTTAAATCGATATTAAAAATATTTATACGATGAGCCATACACATAGTAGCATAGAAGAATGTTAACCGTCCTGCCTGGTATATAACACCCAGATAGAGGAGGCACATTTTTTCCAAATAAATAAACTTTATTTTTTTTTAGTTAAAGTTTTAAGTGGATCGGAATGGGTACAGTTATTGGACCAAAAAATAAATAAAATACCCATGTCACCAGGTTATTTTCCATTGCCTCGAGGCACATGTGTATTAGTTTGTTTCATTCAATGAATATAACATTTTAAATAAACTTTTAAATGCATCGAAGCTGGTATACTTACTTGTACCAAAAAAAGATTGTTATTAGCGAAATTTTTAACTGCCAAAATCACTTTTTTGCTTATATCTTCTTTATTACTTATTTTATTAAAAATGTGTTTATGACCTTTTTTATAGAGCTTACTAAAAGACATGTTTTTTGTTTTTTACATTTTTTCGTAACTTTTTTGTTTTTGAGATATTTGTATTATTATTTTAAATTTAAATCGTTAGTATCTTAAAAACTAAAAGGGCTATAAAAAATTTTATTAAAAAAAATGACGTATTTTTATTAGGCCATCAATTTTAATCCTATACCTTTTTTCCTAAAATCAACAGTTTTCGAGTTATAATAAAAAAACCGATTTTTCTCAATTTTTTTTAAAGTAAAAAAAAATGCAATTTGAACCCGCTGAGCTGAGGCAGCAGTGCGGCTTTGAATTGACTATTGTTATAATAATAATAATAATAACAATAATAATAATAATAATCTTTATTGTCTAACAGTAATCCATTTATAAGACAATTTTATACATAGCAGTAATATAATGAAAAAAGAAAAAAACAATTTATACACAAATTATAATAGTAAAACTATTTGACAACTTAAAACTTATAAAATAGGGCTAAGCAGTCCACAATAACCTACGTTTCAACATTTTTGTAAAATGAACCGATGACAGGTCGTAAGCATCAATGTCGTTACAGGTCTCATTAAAAAGGCGCATGGCTTGAAATAGTGGTGTTTTAATCAAAACATTAGTAGAAGGTGTAGGTAAGTGAAATGTAGGAGAGAGTCTGACAGATCTAGAAGGAACATGGAATATTATCTGGGATAGTAATTTAGGACAGTCAATAAGGCATCTGCAGACTAAAAAGAAATTGGATTGATATGTATTTTCTGCGATCGTTTAAAAAGGAAATCTGAAACCGTCTTAGGAGCTCACCCTGATCGACACCTTTAGGTGGAAAATGTCCACTGCTTTTAAATACAAGAAATTTAACAAATTTTCTTTGGACATTTTCTAATTGACTGATATACTTGTTGTAAATAGGATGCCAAATAATAGAACCATATTCAAGTATCGAGCGGACATAGCAGAAATATAAGGTTTTTAATGTTTGAATATTGTTAAAGTAACTTGAATTACGCATGATAAAACCCAGCATTCTTATTGCTTTACTGCATATCTGGTCTATGTGGTTTGCAAAAGAGAACTTTGGATCAAAAGTAATACCCAAATCCTTGAATGTCTCACAACGACCAATAACAGCATTATCCAATCTGTACTCGAAGGGAACAGGATTAACCTTACTTGTGTAGTTCATAACAAAACATTTTTCGGTGTTCAGGGGTAAATTATTGATATCACACCATGATTGAACTATTTCCAAATCACCCTGTAATGTGAGGCAATCAGACTGATCCCCAATAACTCTGAACAGCTTCAGATCATCCGCAAATAGCAATACGTTACTTGAGATATCACAACATATATCATTGATGAAAAATTAGAACAGTAGAGGATCCAGGTTACTACCCTGTGGAGAACCACTTGTGGCTTCAAAGTTATAAGATTTATGACCTCGGATTTCGACATACTGCCTTCGATTACTCAAGTAAGATTTTAAGAATAATAGCAAATCAGCACTAAAGCCCATATCATCCAGTTTATGCAATAATTGTTCATAGTAATATAAAAAATATGTTTCATGAGGTTCTCTTATAGGCTTGGTTTTTTGCGGTGGCCTCCCAGACTATTAGTGCAGGTACACATGAGCTTAAAAGTAATCGGGACGCAAAGATTGTTTTCAATCTAATCTCTTTGATACCTATCGGAGTTTCAGTGCACATGAGATAGGGAAGCCGCGTCATTTCAATCCTATCTTTTTTATACCTATAAGAATTGCTTTATGTTGTAAATGCAATTAGAAATGGATATGCAAACTATTTTGAAAGTGAAGTTGGACAAGTGACTTTGCAAGGTAAATGTATATAAAGAAAATTATTAAATTATAAAACCCATATATATATATATATATAATATATATATATATATATATATATATATATATATATATATATATATATATATATATATATATATATATATATATATATATATATATATATATATATATATATATATATATATATACATATATATATATATATATATATATATATATATATATATATATATATATATATATATATATATATATATATATATATATATATATATAAATCAGGCACAGGTGTCCCAAATTCGAACCTCGTCCCTGGTATCTCGGAAACTTAAAGAGAAACGAGGTAGGTTAAATGGCGACAAAGTTGTGTAATTTGATGCTAATCAAATTGCCACCTTAAATTTTAAAAATTTTCAAATACTTTCGAAGACTTTTGGAAAAAACGGGATATTAGCGATTTTATTTTATTTTATTTTTTTTTACTTTATTTGACTAGATATAACAAAATAAATTTCACATTCTTACTGCTACTTTTTCCGTTCTACAAAAGAATGTTATTAGATTTACACGACGTTTTGTCTTTAAGCTGCCATCATCAACTTTGTTTTTTTAAATACGGTCCTGGATTTTTTATTACTGATTTTAAAAGCTTTTAAGGTTCCAAAACCAAAGCTGTATCGCACTTATTTTAATAAAAAGCATTTTACTGATTTCTTGGTAAGATCTTACCAAAAATCAATTCTCTGTCTTTCTTGCCATAAATATGAATTTTTTTGAATAAGTGCGATACATTATTAGTTTTGAAACCTTAGATCTCGTGAAATCCGTAAAAAAATCCAGAGCCGTATTTAAAAAACAAAGTTGATAATGACAGCGCAAAGAAGAAACGTCGGTGTGTAAATCTAATAACACTGTCTTGTAGAACAAAAAAAGTAGCATATGAAATGTAAAATTTATTTTGTTACATCCAATCAAGTAGAGTGATAAAAAGATAAAAATAGGATTGCGAATATTCGGACTTTTCAAAAGTGTTCGGAAGTATTTGAAATGTTTAAACTTTTAAGGTGGCTTTTGAACAGCATTAAATTGCGCAACTTTGCCTTCATTAAACCGACTTCGTATCTCTTCAGGTTTCCGAGATCGGAATGATGAGGCTCGAATTTGCGCACTTTTTTATTATATTTCTTTCATTTTCTAATTTTGTCTGGAAACCAAAAAACATGTTTTTGCAAACAAATTTTTAAGTTATCGACGATTTAAAAAAAAATTAAACCTAACCTTACTTTTTTCTTTCGTTATAATTCGATCTGGTTAGAAATATTAGTATAGAAGTTTTTTGACCCGGGCTAACCGAATTTGAAGTGAATAGCGGTCTAGCTTAGTAATTAAAAACATATATCAAAAGTCCATTTTTGCGATTTTGTTTAATTTTGTTGAAAATTATTTTTGTTTTCTCTACAAAATTGAATATGTATCATTTTAGCATAAACCCAACGATAACCGAGGTTGAAATTTGCCGGAAATAAATAATTCGGCCGTTTGCCGAATTCGGCACATTTTTTTATTTCTTTCATTATATTCTTTTTCTCGTCGTTTTTCTCTTTAAAATAATATAAACACGAATCTTCGGCTCTTAAATTTAGGCCTCTTGTTATTTTTCAGATTTTTAAACTGTTTTTATTTTGACCTTTTTGAATCCAAATCTACAAATAAAATTAAAATATTTCCTTAAATAGCCGTGAAAAAATAGCAACCTTTTGGGGCGGGAGGTAGAAGGAAAAACAAAAAATGTATATTATATGTAAGATCAGTTTGACCCTATCAGTTCAGGGTCAAAGGCATTTTAAGGTCAAGGTCTGCAAAATTACTCGCAACTACATTTAAACCGTGTATACTTATATATTTCAGGTCGCTGAATACGAATCCGTTGTCAGTTTGACCCGATCCAATTTGGTTGCGATTTGACCTTGAAATGCCCTACTAAAAAAATGAAAGGACTGAAAGACTTGACCATGGTATCTTTAGGTTTTTAAGGTCAATAAATCCAAATTAGTTTGGCCTCATCAGGTCAGGGTTAAGGGCATTTCAAGGTCAAATCGCAACTAAATTCGATGTGACTGACCACGGATTCGTATTCAACGCTCTCAAAGTCATAAGTAAACACTCTTTAAATTTGGATGCGAATAATTTTGAAGATTTGCCCTTAACATATAACAATATATATATACCGGGTGACAATGAAAATTGGAAACACGCTGCCGTTACATTAATTTTCAACATAAATATTTAATATTTTGGGATGTTAAATAAGGTTATCAAGCACATGTTTTGACGCATTTTTTGACTTGGTACCACTTCCGGTTTAGGCAGAAGTGGTACCAACTTATTATTTTTTAATAGAACCCTGTATATATTTTTGCACTATTCGATAGAGCTTGAAATTCCCTTTTCAGTGATATATCACAAGTTGCAATTTTCTTTCAAAATGGCGGCGTAGGAACCATTTTTTAAAAATATCACTAAAAGGTAATTTCAAGCTCTATCGAAAACAGGGTTCTATTAAAAATTTACAAGTTGGTAGAACTTCTGTCTAAACCGGAAGTAGTACCATGTCAAATAATGCGTCAAAACATGTGCTTAATAACCTCCATAACATCCCCAAATATTAAATTTCTATGTTGAAAATTAATGTAAGGGCAGGGTGTTTCCAATTTTCATTGTCACGGGTGTGACATTTTCATTTTAAAATGGCGGCGCTATCAAGGAATTTGGGAATAACCTAAAATCCGCCATATTGCTTACAAGACAAAAAATATTTGAAACTGTCAAGGTAGCGATGTGATCAAAATAAAAAAAAATACAACTCCAGGTTCAGTATTAAAAAATATACCTATATTATTGGCTTTCAATGAAAACGAATTTTCCATGATGTTCTGCAAGCTACTATCGGTTTAGTAACAAATTAAAATTACAGCTATTTCATAGAAACTCCCAATTGTCGCAAGAAAGTAAGAAGGCTATGAAAATTCAGGATGTTTTTAAATGGCATTTATTTGAAAAGTATAGTAGGCTGTGGAAAACAAATGAAAGTCAATTCATAGCGTAGCCATTATTACGTTTGACAATCTTCGTTTCACTTAAATTTATTTTCACTTATTCCTATTCCATAATAAAAGGTAAACTATAGTATTTTTTACTATGAGTTTTACAAGAAACGAGCAAGTTGACATGCTATTAATATTCGGCGAATGCAGAAAAATCTAGACATGCTTGTGCGTTGTACGCTCAGCGATATCCTAATAGAAGACATCCAAGTTATTCATACTTTTTCAAGTTGAGGCAAAGTTTAGAAATGAAGATGTCAATGGTGATGAAGAGAACTCTTTCGTAGTAAGTGAAGAAGCGGAGATAAATGTTTTGGCATATGTTCACTTTGATCCAACGGTGTCTACTAGAACAAGCAACAAATGTAAATCGTGAATCAGCTAGGCAGATTTTGAAGAAACATAGATTCCGCTCATATAAATATCAGGTACACCATCACTTATATGAAAATTATTTTCCCAGAAGATTGGCTTACTGTAACTGGTTTCGTGCTCAACTTCAAGAAGACAGAAATTTTCATTATCATATTTTATGGTCTGATGAATCGCGTTTCACAAATCTTGGGTTATTTAATAAAAATAATACACGCTACTGGGCAACTGAAAATCCACGTTTGATAAGAGATGGGGCCTTTCAGGAACGTTTTGGAGTGAACGTGTGGCTCGGAGTTCTGGGAACCCGCATAGTTGGTCCTATATTTTTTTATGAACCCTTAAATGGGGGAGATTATCTCAACTTTTTGCAAAATCAAATAGAAGATTTTCTAGATGTTTTGCCCCTGGCTGACAATAGGGATGTTGTTTTTCAACAAGATGGGGCGCCCGCCCACAACAGCAGAGAAGTTACAAGATATTTAACGGATAGATTCGGGAATCGTTGGCTAGGAACAAATGGTCCTATTAGGTGGCCTGCACGGTCACCCGACTTAACTATTTTAGACTTTTTCATTTGGGGCTACTTGAAGGAGAAGGTTTATGTCACGCCTCCTATAAATCTGTTAGATTTAGAACAGGAATAACGGCAGCAATTAACACCTTATCTGAAGATTTTTTAAACAATGGGCATACAGAAACCATAAGAAGGGTCAATAAATGCTATGAAAATAATGGAAGGCGCATTGAACTGTATTAGCTTTAATATGAAAGTTTAATAGTTCTTAGTTCTTAATTTTGTAATAATTTGTAATAATAGCTAACCCAAACTAGAATAGCGGGCAAAATAAGTAGAATAGGGTAGAAGAGGATAATATTAATAATTTCAGTTTGTAATAATCAAAGGCAGTTTTGACAGTCTGTTAATATAAAATAGAAAATAAAAACTTTTTTAATACTTTGCCTGAAATTGTATTTTTTTATTTTGGCCACATCGCCACCTTAACAGTTTAATTTTTTTGGCTTGTAATCAATATGGCGGATTTTAGATTATTCACAAATTCCTTGATAGCGCCGCCATTTTAAAATGAAAATGTCACACCCTGACAATGAAAATTGGAAACACCCTGCCCTTACATTAATTTTCAACATAGAAATTTAATATTTGGGGATGTTTAAAGAGGTTATCAAGCAGATGTTTTTATGCATTATTTGACATGGTACCACTTCCGGTTTAGACAAGTTGTACCAACGTATTAATTTTTAACAGAACCCTGTATTCGATAGGGCTTGAAATTACCTTTTAGTGATATTTTTAAAAATGGTTCCTACGCCGCCATTTTAAAAACAAATGACAACTTATGGTATATCATTGAAAAGGGAATTTTCAGCTCTCCTTAATAGCATAAAAAATATCGCACTTTCTATTTGAAGACAATCAGAAATTGCACATATAAAAGTGACATTTGAAAGAAAAACAAAAATTCTCACAGTTTATTCAAAAAGAAAAATTTGAACAATTTACTTAAGAACCCTTGTTAGGACAAGGTTTAATAAACATTTTATTTATTTGTTTAACAAAGTTTCATCGATTGCGCCATATTGTCGCCATATTGGATTTTGAAAAAATAGTTCCTACGCCGCCATTTTGAAAGAAAATTGCAACTTGTGATATATCACTGAAAAGGGAATTTCAAGCTCTATCGAATAGTGCAAAAATATATACAGGGTTCTATTGAAAAATAATAAGTTGGTACCACTTCTGCCTAAACCGGAAGTGGTACCAAGTCAAATAATGCGTCAAAACATGTGTTTGATAACCTTATTTAACATCCCAAAATATTAAATATTTATGTTGAAAATTAATGCAACGGCAGCGTGTTTCCAATTTTCATTGTCACCCGGTATATATATATATATATATATATATATATATATATATATATATATATATATATATATATATATATATATATATATATATATATATATATATATATATATATATATATATATATATATATATATATATATATATATATATATATATATATATATATATATATATATATATATATATATATATATATATATATATATATATATATATATATATATATATATATATATATATATATATATATATAAGTTTAAAACAAGCAAAGATATCATCGTCGGGTTTTCACAGTATTTTTGCGAATTTTATCTACTTTTAAAATATAATGTCAAAAATATACCGTTCGATTTAAATTTTTGCAGTAAAATGAAAAAAACTGGAATTATTGCAAATTGCGTCCTCTAGCTCTTTTATTGGGAATTGTATGTAAATCGAATAAGTGGTTTAAAATTTACACCGATTTTAATGATTACACTTTTAAGAGCTTCCCACCCTACTATCGGTCGTACCAATACCTAATCCAAAATAATAAGAATTTTCTAGGCTTTCTAACAGTATTATTAAAAATATAGGCTTTCGGAAAAAAATACGTTTTCCTTATTTAATTTTTAGTTACGCCCTCTAGCGGTGAAATACGGAACTTGAAAATAATTTCCAGAATTGCCACTTTTATAATAATAATAAAAAAATCCATTGTTGTCAGATGTACAGGTCCTGAGATACAGCCGCTTATATGCCCACCATGTACATATACATATACATATACATATACATATACATATACATATATATATATACATATACATATACATATACATATACATATACATATACATATACATATAGATATACATATACATATACATATACATATACATATACATATACATATACATATACATATACATATACAATATATACATATACATATACATATACATATACATATACATATACATATGTATACATATTATACATATACATATACATATATAAATAGAATTGACGCTAGATAGGGGCAGAAACCTGCGTCAGCCGCGATACCTATCAAGATAGGCCCAGATTATCCGATAGCTATCGCTATCTCATGTGCATTGCCCCATTACTCCCAACGTATTTCTGTCTATCGAGATTGAAGTCAATCTTTGCGTCCCGATTACTTTTAAGCTCATGTGTATCTGCACTTTTAGACGAGTCGTTTGCGACCCGTCCCTTATTTTACATCCCATTCGCTTAATATAGGCATCCTGTAAACGTAACATCTTTTTGTTGTTTTCCCATGGTCTCGCAATTTTAACGTAATCACCGTCAGCTTTTGGAAAAGTTTGTTAGTCAAGACACCTTTGCCGAAATATCATGTAGTAAATAACTTTTTTTTAATTTTAGTTTCAAATTGTCCCAATTTACTCTACAAATTACAGCTATTTGCGCGTGCCTTATTTTCCGGTAATTTAATGATTGTTCTAACCACAAGCAAGCGGGATTAAAATGAAATGAATCTCCTGTTAAAGCAAGCCTTTTATATTAATATAACAATATTTTTGCAACAAAACATGTATATGAATATGAAAACATATCACGAGAATAATAATATTATAACATTTCAGAGAAGATCTGAGCTTGCAATCTTTACACGGAGGAAAAAGATGTAGCTAGAAAACACAAACGTTTCCTCGAAAGTGTTATGATTTGAATAACACTAGAATCTTGGACTTTCATTGTCTTTATTTGTTAATTGATATACAAAGTTACGGTCAGTAATGTATCTCCAACCGTTTTCAAGTGATAAATAAAAACTTTTTTTAAAAGCTACGAGTTATATACTATCCGTTGTTCACCGAAGCTTGACCGATTTTTCATGGTTCAGCAACGGCTGCCAGATATTCGGAATATTAATACTAGGCTTGCTAAATATAGTTTGGTTGTTTACAATTACACAGCCCCACAAAAAAATACATGTTCGGACTTGTGAGTCGGACCTATGTTTTTCCATGTATTTTTCGACGCTAAATCCGATCCCGAGTTCAGAAATGGCCCTCCACGTCTGTAACTGGCCCTAGGGGCCAAAAATGGCATCTTTGGGGCCTGAAAGATGGATTTTGGGATAAGACGAGGTCGAAGGTGCATTCTTAAGCCAAAGTTGGATTTGTGGTCGAAAAGTTTATGACCAACTGTAATTTCCCGTTTAATACCGGAAAAATGACCCCTTAGGGGCCGGAAAATCGTGTTACGGATACCGCAATTGCAAGTGGTATTTTCATGTACTTTTAAATTCTGGAACTCAGACTCTGCTTAAAAAATGTATGGGAAACTGGAATTTTCCGGTTTGGGACCGGGAAAATGACCCCTTAGGGGCCGGAAAATCGTGTTTCAGATGCCGAAATCGCAACAGTGGTATTTTTTATGTCTTTTAAATTCTAAATCTCAGACAGTTTTTGAAAAGTTTAGGGCCAACTGGAATTTCCCGTTTTGATCAGCAGTAATCTTGAACCGAGCGTGATGGAACCTTCTCGACCTCAAACCTACTTGCAGAAAACTAGGCAGTAGTTATTTAAAATAACGTTCGTGGTGGCACTACCGCGTTGTCTGAAAGGTGCTGGGAAATGCAACATTTGCATGTTTCAGTGCTTGGACAACGTTGACGGAACTGGGAAGATATGGGTTAAACATCGGAAAACCCGGACTCACGGTACTTTGGTACTAGTATATAATATTCATATATAATAAACCTTCGTGAGCTGTCATAAAGATAAAAAAAAATTAGATTTCCAACCCCATTAGGGGTATTATTTTATGGGAATACCACTGTTGCGATTGCGGCGTCCAAAACATGATTTTACGGCCCCTAGGGGCATTTTCCCGGTCCCAAACGGAAAATTCCAGTTGGTCATAAACTTTTCGAGCACAGTCCGAGTTCCAGAATTTGAAAGTACATAAAAATACAACTGTTGCGACTGCGGCGTTCAAATCATAATTTTCCGGTCCCTTAGGGGTTATTTCTCCGTTTCTTTTTAAGCACAGTCTGAGTTACAGACTTAAAAGTACATAAACACTGACCTCGGCTTATTCCAGAATCCATCTTTCAGGCTTTATAGAGGCCATTTTTAGCCTCTAGGGCCAAATCCAGACGTGAAGGGCCATTTTTGAGCTCGGAAACGGCTTTAGCGTTGAAAAATACATGGGTAGATACATATGTCTGACCCACAAGTCCATTTATTTTTTTGTGGGGCTGTGTTATTATAGCTTTTTTAAATTTTCTTTTCTTCCAGTGGGTTTCTTTTTGAATAATTTTTGCTTTACAAAACGAGGTAAAACGTCAAAGTCAGGGATTGCCGAACACTCTTGGGCAAAACAACACCCCACAATGGTCGGAAGCAAACATTATTCATGAAGAAACCCACTGGAAGAAAAAAAATAAAGCTGTAATAATTGTAAACAACCAAAATGTGTTTAGCAAGCCTAGTATCGATATTTCGAATATCTGGCAGCTGTTGGTAAACCGTGAAAAATCGTTCAAGCTTCGGTGAACAACGGATAGTATATAAGTCGTAGCTTTTAAGAATAGTTTTTAGTTATCACTTAAAAACGGTTGGAGATACATCACTAACCGAAATGTTGTGTATCAATTAACAAATAAAGACAATGGAAGGACAAAAATTTAAAGTTATAGAAAACACAGAGTTTATAAAAAATGTGCGTGTTCCTGTACTTTTTGTTGTATTTGGTATTGGACTCGCTGACCTTGACTTTTAACCAATTGTACAGTGGTGGTTAGTTGTGGTTAGCTGCATTTCTTCTATTTCTTCTTTAGCATCGCTTTTGGAAAGTTTGAATTCAAGTATCATCTTATTCCTTCTTGGATTTAATAAAATTCTAATTTTAGGTTTTTTGGATCTTTACTATCTTTTATTTTAGCTCTTGTTTTATTTCTGCTTGGCTTCTTTTATGTCTTTTTGATTTTCTCCATCTGTCGTGTTTCTTCTCGACTGATCTTAATTTCACGCTTTATTTCTTTTTGATTAGTTTTTTTTCTTAACTTTTCTTTATTTCTTCTTGACTTCTCTTTATTTCTTCTTGACTTCTCTTTATGAGTTCTGAATTTATTTTCATTTCTTTCTTTAGGTCTTCTTTCATGGATTTTTCTGCTCTTTATTTTTTCTTGACTGAAAACTACGGTAATTTATTTAAATAAATTATTAACCTAAATAAAATAATTTTAACTTCCTACATTCCTATAAACCAAAAAAAATATTGTTAAAGTCCACAACAAAGTCCGTAACAATATTGTATGCATTATTAAAACATAGATACTAAACTCTATTTATTTGTAGGTTTGAAGGTTGTTGCCATCTTTTAACATATGGAGAAGCAACTAAGCATGAAACCACTTGCATTGGTACATTCTATGGCTGTCCATTATGCACTACAGAAAAATATCCTGAAAATTCTATTTTGTCTCTGATCGACCATTTCCGAATTTTCCATTCGAAGTATATTTTAAAAGACCCGATGTTTATGATAAACGTTGGTGATCAAAAATATTATTTATACTGTGATACAAGAAGTAACTTACTTTTTTTAATCTATGTTAATTTTACGACTGAGCTTTTACATGTAAATGCGTCAACTGCAGCTAACAGAAAACTTAAACAAAGAATATTTTTGTTTGAAAATAATAAGCAAAGTGATAATTTATTTATATTTACTAGTGATTTTAAAACTTGTTCAAAATTAAGCGGTAATCCAAGTGGTTTTACGGTGCCGGAAAAACAATTAAAAAGTCGTAAAATGGTCTTCTGTAAGTTTGAGTTAAGCATTGATATTTTTAATGTAATGCAGATAGATAACAGTCCCATACTATTAAAAAATTTAAAGAAACCTGACCTGTTTGACAATAAACTTCCGGCTCAGGACAATAAAATTGATAAAAAATTTCCAAAAATTTATAGAGACGAAGTATTTCAAAAGAAATTTGGATTAAATTTTTTAGATTCATATGAAGTAAAAGACAATAATACTAAATTAAGGGATCTGAGAAATGGAAATGAATGGCATATTTCTTGTTCCTTTTGTGAAAATTTCTTTTTTTATGGTTCAGACCAATTCAAGTGTTTGAACTGCACTTTATACATCTGTAACCAATGTCGTTTAAAAGGACTGAATAAATGTTGCAGTTTCAATATCAATATCTAAATCAACTGAGTTATGGCGGGTATTCACAATTTTGATATATTGCTTTATTTATACTTCAACTGCAGGTTTGAATGCAACCAATACTTTAATTGTTATGAGCTAGAAGAACACGAAGAAAGATGCAAACTAAACAAAAACAAATTTTTAACTGATGAAGAAAATATAAAGTTATATTTTAATGAGGAAAAATCTGAAAATAGTTTATTTTACCGAAAAAATTCAATTATTTTTGATCGAAACAAATTTTCTAAAACTGGTAGAATGTATGTTGTAACGATAGATAATTTTCGATTTATTTTAAATTTTTCGTATGACAAACAAAACAATCGATGTTTATTTAAAATACAGCATAATTATAGTGAACTCGAATATAAAGTCTTAATAAAAATTTGCGAAAATGGAAATATACGGGATTGCACTACAGATTCATTTCATATAGAATTTAATATTGCACGTGCATTCTTTGCTGTTATTCTTAGGAAAATACCTAAAGTAATCAATAGCAAAAATAAAATACACGTAAAGTCGATTCAAATTTGTTATAAGAAAAAGACCTTATCTTTGGGCCCCCCACTTTTTTGAGACTCACTATACTTTTTCCCACGTTTAATATAAAATTGTAAAGCTTATTGGCAAACACCAAAATAGTACATCTATGCCTTTACTATTCTACGCTACTCATTACTAGACTTCATCTGACTTTAAAAATCATGGAAACTTTTTAAAACTTTTAGATCTAACATGCAGCGACCAAAATATTGATTTTAAAGAATTGATGCAATCAAAAATTTGCAACTATCTTTCTCCTCAAATTCAGAATAAGATGATCTTCCTGATTTCTGAGATTATTATTAAAGACATAGTTAAATCAACAATTCCAAAAGTTACTTTATTATTGTGAATGAAACCACAGACATAGCACATATGGAGCCAATTGCCATAGGATTTCATTATGTAAAAGTTGTAGAAAATAAACCTGTAATTAGAAAAAGGTTCTTAGGCTTCATTGATTGCCCCGAAATCTCAGCGATTAATATATTCAATGTATTTTGGTTATATTAAATACATAGCTAATAATATTGCAGTCTTGGATTATTTATTTACAATCTTACAGATTGTGGTTAATTATGTAGTTGTGTAAAGAACCATTAGCATGCACTTCTTATGGTTTAGCAGAGGTCACTGCAATATGAGCGGTAAAGGACATGGCACACCTCTTATGGATTTGAGTCATTTTTTTCCATTGCGCCAACCTTGTAGCTATACAGGGTGATACCATAAAATAAAGCCAAAAATTCTTAAAAATAATTTATTTTATTTATTACAAAATACTGTCTGTTACCCTAGACTGATAAAATTAGGCATTTTTTATATAAAAAGAATATATATTTCATATCAAGTACTTTTTTATCGTGTACAGGGTTTTTATCTGTCTTGTCCTACAGGGTGCACGATTTATTAATTAACCAACAAATATACAGTCTAGTCGGACTAAATATAATATACTATGTCAGTTATTATTATAAACTATAGGAATTTCGTTAACTTGGCAGTAACTCATTCATGCATACAGCATGTCCCTCCAAAAAGTCATTTTTAGATACCGGGTGAACCAAAATTATATGGCGGTTTTATTTATACTTTTTTCCAGTCATACTGAAACCGCTGTTGTAAAAAGATTTTTTCACCGATCTACACTATAAACGTACTGGATGATGTAAACAGATGTTTCGAAAAGTGACTTAGTATTACGTAAAATGTCGCAGTTTAATACAAACATGAATAATAATTAATGCATAATATCTTACAGTAAAAATACAGATTACGGGTTTTAAGGTAACCCTTAATCATTTCAAAACAAAAATAAACACTATGGTAAACTTCAAACAATAACAAGTTAGATATTGTTTGTAGAGGGACATATTTTTATTACTAACTCATAACAACAATGATGTATTAATTAGTATTATTCATTTAAATTAAACAAGGCCATTGTTTAGCCTTATTAAAAACTTAATACTAAAATGTTTTTAAAAGAAAACTATACTATTTATAAGAAACAGATGAAAAGATAATACTAGTCAAGAACTTGCGGCTCTTCAACTGCTCTATGTGCAGCGTCAAAAACAGTTGTAAGTAAAACAGTTGTTGGATATTTAACAACCTGTTGATACCTAGCATATCCCAGGTACCATATTACACTGGCACCCACTGTGCATGTGCAAGAGGTATCCGAAATAGGATCACCATTTTCTTGAATTGAAAAAGCAAATATGAAATGAAAATACTATGCTCAATAGCTTGCGTCAACCTTGAAAATATCTTTGCTCCTATTAAGCCAGATATAAATTGTTGAACTTGAAAAATATATTCTTTATTTGGTTCCTTTTCGGCGGTATCTTAAATATAAGCTGGAAAAAGCATCACTTGATAGGTACCAAATGTTTAAGAAATAACATAGACTATAGGCAAAACAGGAAATTTAATATTATTATTTTCCATATTTACCATGCACCACCACCTCGACGTAAGTTAAAATAAAGTATACCTCTTGTGCATTGAAAATGACTGCCTTTGTATTCTAAAATTGGAGCTCTTTGGCGCTTTTAGATATGTGTAGTCGGGGTATAAAATTGCACAATGCTGTTCGGGTTGGGGATTATATAACCGATTTGTAAAATTGTCTACATGTCTTTGGATGAATCTTTCCCTATTTCGAACTTCTGCGCAAGCAAACCCTTATTTTGCTTTATTGTGCAATATTCTACTAACTAACTTCCGTATGACTGGAAAAAAATATAAATAAAACCGCCATATAATTTTGGTTCACCCGGTATCTAAAAATGACTTTTTTGGAGGGACACGCTGTATGTATAAATGAGTTACTGCCAAGTTACGAAATTCCTATAGGTTATAATAATAGCTGACATAATATATTATATTTAGGTCTACTGGACTGTATATTTCTTGGTTCATTAATAAATCGTGCACCCTGTAGGACATGACAGATAAAACCCTGTGCACCATAAAAAAAGTACCTTGTATGGAATATATATTCTTTTTATATAAAAAATGCCCAATTTTATTAGTCTAGGGTAACATACTGTATTTTGTAATAAATAAAATGAATATTTTTAAGAATTTTTGGCTTTATTTTATGGTATCACCCTGTATAGCTACAAGGCTGGCGCAATGAAAGAAAATGCTTATTTAGACTTCCATAATAAAATACTAGAATTTCAAAAAAATCTGTTGTTGACTCGTATCCATAAAAGGGGTGCCATGTCCTTTAATGGTTTATCTGCAAAATTTAAAGAAATAGAACCTAGAGCACTCTACGTCCACTGCCATGCTCACCTATTAGAACTCGCTATTTCTAGATGCTGCGAAAACAAAAAAATTAAGGGATACGTTGGAAGTAGTAAACACGTTGTATAATATTATAGAAGCATTACCAAAGAGAAATATCTCAGCGGCATTAAAAGATTTTTTAGATTTGCTTGCGCCAAATTAAAGGTCTTGGAAGCGCGGAGGAAGCACAATTTTTTTCAATTTTTTTTTCCGGAAATTCAATTTTTTTAGGCTTTAAACATTTCTAATATTTTTTAACAAAGCCTATTGACCCACCTTGTGATGAAAAAAATATATGTGATATGTCTAGTTTCATTAAATTTTTTTCATAATGTAATGGACAGCCAAATTCATTTAACAAAAAGAAGTGCATAAAATAACATTAAATGACCAAAGAAGATTTATTTAGCAAAATAAATTATTTTCAAAATGAAAAAAAATATTAAAATTATTTTATTGGAAATACTATTAAATCATTTTATAAAGAACATTGTTCAGAATTTATTTAAAAAAAAATAGAGTTCCAAATAAATTTTACTTAAAGTCGATTATTGAAAAATAATATCTAAATTAGTTTTATTAAACAAGTAATTCAGGAATTGTAATTCTTCCAAAAGGAAGATAATAAATACGTTTATTTAAAAAAAACGCTGCGAATAAAATGTAGTAAAATGTATAATTTTTTTTTTTAAAAAGACGGCAGTCTTTTATCTGCAGTAGTTTTCAAGATATGACTTTTTGAATCGCAACGTATCAACCCCGACGCCCGCCGGCCGGCCCACGACATAATATTAGGCCACTGTGTGCCGTCTTCCGGACGCGCGCAAACAAAAAATGTAAATAAAAGACGTGAAATGCATTCTGCGGACGAAAATCCAAGACGTTTTTAGTGTGAATTGTACTTTGTCAGGTTAAATTAACTTAATATTTTTGTTCGGCGTAATCTGTAATAATTTTTAAGTGCTTTTCAGTCCGTTCTAATTTAGTTAAAATCATAAGCATGACAATGGAGTGTATTTTATGTGGGCGATCAGATAAAAGTGATCCCTTAGTGAAAAAGCCAACTTAAAAGAGCTTGCGAATGATAATAGGTTTTGCTGAAAAAAGACGTGACAGCCTCGATATCAAAAAAACTGCATTTTTAAACGGTACTCTAAAAGCGACTTATCATGTGTCTTGTCGAAAAACTTCACTAGTGAACAAAATTTAACACAATGTGATCAACCGAATGAGCCGGAGCCATCTACAAGCAGTGCCACTCTGAGTACTTATGGGTCTTTTGATATTCGCCGAATGTGTTTGATTTGTGGTCAATCGGGAACCAAAAAAGGAAAAATTCTCTACGATACAAACAGGTTCGTACGTTAGGTTGGACCTACAAATAAAATATAAATACACTTCGTATCAAAATTAACGCACTAGTAAAATTTTGTATAATTTCAAAGTTAAGTCAATTTCAAAGTCTCTCGAACTACTGTATCGATTTCGACGTTTTTTTAACTGAAGCCGAAGTTGTCAGGAATGACCCTGAAAAAATTTTTCACATCGGTTTTGTTTCTCCCTGCATACGGGTAAACTACAGGTATTTTTTGAAAACTAAAATTCAAGTCAACATTCCAAGACAAAATACTGTAGGTACCTGGTAAAAATTTCAACAAAATCGGAAAGCAGTAAAAAAGGATACAGAGTTTTGAATTTGACCAAAACATTTGCCTGTTCGGAACTTATTAAGGAGCGTATCTCGATTTTTGAAAATTTGCTTTTATTTCTCATTCAGAAATGGGAAAAAGTACACATGAAAAAATACTCAAGGCTGCTCAAGAAAGGGAAGATATATCAACTCAAAATTTGGTATGCTATTCCCGTACCCAATAACAATTTTGAGAACCCAGATAAATATGGCTGGACAAATGAAGCCAATAAAAATTGGACCCCGACACTTTCGACGCAAGATCCTGTGGCATCTGACGTCAAAAACATTTTAGTTTTGCGATGTTCTGATGCAACCTGCAACAGTAAAAATGCAAATGTGTATCCCAGGGCTTAAAGTGCTATAAGGATTGTAATTGCTGATCTTGTAGCAACAAGGAAATAATAGACCAGCAGAATCCTTGGATGAAGGTTTCTAAATTTTATGTATCTGAAAACAATATATTTTGTCTATTTGAAAATTTAGAACTAAAAACGTTTATTTTGGTCATTTGAAATTTCGTCTGAACTCCCTTATTCCCATAATCATCGTCGCGTCGGCGTCGCGCCTACGCAAGCGCCGCGCGTTAAAAAAATCATATTTCGAAAACTACCGCAGATAAAAGATTGCGGTCTTTTTAAAAAACTTTTTCATACATTTTACTACATTTCATTCGCAGCATATAGTGTAAAATTTTTTCAAATACAAAAGTTTCTTGCTCAGTGAAATTTTCAATACAGAAAATTCGATTTCCCTGTTCGAGCATTTGAAAAAAATATAAAAAACAATATCTGAATACTTTATTGTCTCACTTATCATCGCTTATGTATGCTCTTTAAGACAAAAAAAACTATTCGGATATGTTGAATAGTTTCGGAGTTATTAAAGGGTGAATAATAAAAAGCATTTTTTTGAATTTCCGCATTTTTGCTAGTTTTTTCGATTTTACAAAACTCGGTACCACTAAAAAAAGTCGTAATTGCCCATTTCGTATGTACAATAACTTAACTAAAGATTTGACACAGGTTTCATCTGGTTCTAAGTCGAAAAAAAACGAAACCTTTTTACCACTTTTTTACTCCACTAAAGGAAAAAGTGAGTGTAGCGCGGCAAATAATCTTGTACTTGATTTTATTTCTTTAAGAATACTTTTTTTATACGTTTTTAATACAATTAGAAATAACTAAAAATTTGTAACTTTGGTGGCTCTACATTATTTATGTGAATAAATTGAATGTTAAAATTAAAAAGTGGTGTTGTGGTTTATCTAAGCAAAGAAAAAAACCCTATAAATTACGTTTAAGTCTCGGATATCTTAAAATAAATTGTAGCACCGATTTTGAGGGGTTTTGAATCGAATGGCACTACAATAATTTTTGAAAGGGTCAAAAAATTCAAAATCTATTTTTTTCCGTTATTTTTCGATATTAAAAAAAACCTTTCAATTTTATTTTTTTATTGAAGAATAAAAGTTTAAAATAACTTTTGATAAGATGAACTGGAAAGGACGATTTTTTTTAAAGGTCCCCGCAATTTTCTGTGAAAAATTTTTCGGCCAACTGTTTTTTAACTTTGCATATTGATATTTTTCAACAGGCGGGTTTTGTGCCCGTGGAGACTTTTGATCAACGTGTTAAGAACTATCACTATGCAAAATTTGAAAACAATTGGTCAAAACCCATTTTCTATAAGAACAATCCCCAAGAACCTTTGTGGGTGATTCTGGAGGGATTAGGGGAGTTTTCGGGTTTTGTGACGGTATTCAATTTTGATTAACGTGTTAAAAACTATCACTATGCAAATTTTGAAAACAATTGGCCGAAACTCATTTTCCGATAGAAAATTGCGGAGTCCTTTTCGTCTACTTTTAAGTAATATTCAAATACTTTTTAAATTATTTTTCTTGTTGACTTTTCAATCCAAAAGTTATTTAAATTTTCTATTCTTCAGAAAAATAAAAGAATTATAATAAAATGAAAAGTTTTGCCAAAAAATATTAAAAAGTAGCGAAAAAAAAATAGATTTTAAATTTTTTGATCCCCTATCACCCTTTTAAAAATTATGAAAAAATTCATGAAGCTAGATCTACTAAAAGCACATCACAAATATTTTTTTAATTATGACGTGAGTCAATGGGATTTGTTAAAAAAAATATTAAAAAATTTAATAGCCTAAAAAAAATCTTCATGATTTAATAAAACACTTTCTGAAACACCCACGTAAAAAAAAAACAGTGAATAGGCCAAGGAAGTTTAAAAACTTCCTTGGAATAGGTCGATTAACCGGTTTTATGCGCCAAGGCCTTTTATGCGCTACTTTACGAATGCAGTGTAAAGTAAACATTATAGAATTTTTTTATTTAACAAATAATGTCTTTTCTTTAAAATCGAAAGTTCAAAGTATTTTTTTACACTATCCATGGTATTGTAACACCATCTTCGAGCATATACTACTACTGTTGCACGCTTGGCCTTGCGAACAGGCTTATGAAGGAGAAAGAAAATCGGGATAAAGCCTTTTTCCGTGCCTCCACGTGGGCCGAAAGTCGGCGGCCAGCTCCAGAGGTATATTCTCGAAGGTTGATCGCATTATAGTCAACGTTATGTTATAGTATAAAAACAAAAGCAAAAGGGTATAATTTGAATATAAATATAAAAATAATATTAATATTTAATAAATCGTTAGAAAATTCAAAAGCGTGTCCAGAGGGGGGCTGCCATTATATTAAGTGTCTGGCAATCAACGACATAATTTCTAATTCTATCTGAAAAAAAAAATATGAAAAATGTCGATTTTGGGTAGGAATTTTATACACCTTTGCTACCTATTACCTGTCAAAGCCACGATGATCCCAACTTCTAATGTTAGTAGTCAATCGTTCCTACTTCTGTTGGGTAAATTGCGCAGAGCAACATTCAGCTTTTATATTATGCTCTAAGTATGGCGGTCAAGAGCTCTTGCTTTTGTAGGATTTATAATAATCTAATTACATATTAACCCAAGGACGTAGCCAGGATTTTGTTTAGAGGGGCAAGGAAAAATAAATAATGGCATAAAAATTTACTTTGAAAAATACGAATAGTTATAATGATTGTTAAGCCCTCAATCTAATTAAAAATTAGACATCTACATATAATTGACTATTTTTTCCCTTGCCCTGATAGGGAGGGGGTACCTGCCTTAACCTGGCTAGGCCCTTAATTAATAATAGAGATTTGTAAAAACTTAACCACGATTGTATTAAATATTGCAGTAAAATAAACTTATAACATTGTTTTTTGTCTTTTTCTTCTACATAAATACATTATTCAACATATTATCATAATCTAAACATTGCAAATTCATCAATCACGTTTAGTAGAAAAGAACACATTTTAAAGATGCCAGAAATAACCCGTATTAAGCATGTCCCCAGGAATGGTTGTTTTCAAGCTAGGAAACGAACGAAAGTTGACGCTATGTTCATCTGTGAAAGGTAATAACGGCTTTTTTCGGTAAAAAAAATATTCTCTGACAAAAAAAACAGGTACTTAACATTGTTTCCCTCATTCAAATCTGACTTCTAAAATTTGTCACTAGAAAGCAAGAACCTATCAAAATTAATTGATAAAAAAAAAGAAAAAAACATACTTAAGTCTTCTAAAACCCGGTATTACAATATTTTCCTTTATGGTGGAGCGATTCCGTAAGTCTATCGTGTCGTTTTTTTTTTTTGGCGTAGAACCAGATCAAACCTGTTAGGTTTCTTTGAGTATGTCACCGGGCACATGAAATCGTATTTTACGACATTTTTTTGTGGTCTCGAACTTTTTAAATTAATAAAAAGTGATTTTTTTAACTTATAAAAAAATTGATTTTTTTTTGTTTCCACCGCCATAACTTTAAAACTATCAAAGATACCGAAATTTTTTTTGTATCAAATTAAAGCCCACACTGTAGCGCTTTTAACCTTATAAATAGTTTGGGCACAATTCGCACTTTCATTCCTCTAAAAATCATACAAACTAAAAATAAATTGAAATTGGTATTGAAATTTTCACCAATCGATAAACTTTTTTATTTTTGAAAATATTTTCATACATGCAGCGAAGAAAATATAGCCAAATAATAACAAAAGTTTTTGAAAAAAAAATTTTTTTCCTAGAGCGTATCGTTTGGCAACAGCGATTTTTTTTTCAGACGTAAAAAAGTATTATCGGGACCCAATAGCCCCCGCATGCGGATAGCGTGCGTAGTTAAGTAATACATTAGTAGTGGTGGTTGTCGAAATTTAGAGTGTGCTGTATGTATCTGAAATTTTAAAACAATGAAGCGAATTATTTGTAAGAAAATTGTGTATGATGGATACAAATCTGTTTTACAAAGACCTAGAACAGCCATTCTCAACCGCTGGTCGGGCGACCACCATGGCACAAGTGGTCCGCGGAGAAATTTTACTAGTCCGCGGACAATTTTCGATCCGCGAAAAAAAATTACTTATTAAAAAAAACAATAATAACTATATTTTGTTCCGCGGGCCAAAAAAGGTTGAGAAACGCTGACCTAGAATACAAGGGTTGTTATCATTACTATTAAGTGTTGAAAAATCAGCACAATCTAGCAAAAAAAAATTCTGTCAAAAAGATGATATTTTAAATGGCAAAATTAAAATAAAATATCCTAAAGACTGTCGTAAAACTTACATAGATTCTCAAAACTATTATCATAATTTGCAATCAGACAGTGGCGCCGCGCCGGTCCTTCAAATTATTGTGACACTAAACTTAAATGCGATAGTTTTAATATTAGAAAAATGTGTTTTTTTTGCAGCAATAGTAAAAATAAAAAGATGTTATATAAAAAATCTGTTTAAACAAGTAATTTAAATATTATTAGGTACCTTCATAGTATAGTTGGTACCTTTATATTAGTTTATATTTTGTACTGAAACAAAATACGAATTTCAATTTTATCCTTATAAATCCTGTTTAGGGTATTTATTTTTTTACATAGTACTGAATCTTTTTAGGTAGTAGAAAAGCTACCTATCAAAAAAGTAATAAAGCTGCCAGGAATAGAAACGACATTAATATGATATCTAAATTACGTGGCAATAAAGATTTATTTGCGTTTGATGAGAAATATCATAAATTATGTTACAGTCACTACATCTCTGAAAGAAAAATAATATCGCACAAAAATAGGAAAACGGTTTCCGAACCTACACGAAAATAGTTCGACAATATGTACCTTTTCTGCGAGTATTGGTAGTGATGTTCAGATAGATCTTTTACTTCCCAACGAAATGTCCAAAATTTAAACTTTATTAAGAGCTGCTGCCATAATACGTAGTGCAATGGCTTTATGTCAACCCAAAATTGAATTTCCAACATGTACTTGTGTGAAAGAAGAACTAAAATGTTGTAAGGAGTGTAAATTTCGTTCCTGCAATATCATTATTAAAGATTTTAAGGCAGAAATGGATTAAATTTACGTAAAATGCTACTAATGAAGCGCCTAAATAACTACTTACATGTTACATTTTTGGGTCTGTAAAAAAAATCACCCACGGAATTGGACGATTCTTAAATTTGCAATGTAAAATATTCTTTAATTATTATTATTTAAGGCAAAAAATGCGGATGATGTAGTTTTCACCAAGAAAAGCGCAATAAAAATTCTAAAAATTGGTCATTATTTGACATTTTATTTTAACTATTTACGATTTACATGTAATAAATTCATGCATCGCTTCAAGACGTTTACAGTGTTGCTAAACGGAAATATTATTAATTTATAATAAAAACTTTGCCCTTACCATAAGGATAATTTTCATTAAATCAAAAATATTTGAATTTCAAGCCAGTTACAAATATAATTAGGGAAAATAAAAAGCCGCCTTAACTAACCAGCACTAATCATGACCGACCAGAACGGCGCATTTATAATAAAAAAAATACAATTTATCGAGGAAAACCTAACCGGAACTAACCAGAACTAGATCATAGTTTGAAAGTTGTTGTTTGTTAGTTCTGGTTAGTTTTTTATATATAAAACAACCTTCAATAATAACAAATTATTACAAAAAGTCTGGCAACATTGCTTATTCAAGCAGCATTCAGACATGTCAAAGAATAGCTTCGTATCATCTCTTTATATGGAAAAAAAGAATTATATATTCCTGTTTAAAAAAGACGTTTAACGAAGCCCTAGTTTATATTTAATGTATGTACTATATTTCTCAAATTTAATTAAAAGACACAAAGCATCCGCAATTTTTTGTTGCTAAAAATGTTTAAAAAATAATGAAGTTTTGAATGTATAATAAAAAAAATAACGAATCCCGTGGGTGGTTTTCTTTACCAGCAACCAATAAAAAAAAGTTGAATTAACCTACTTATTAGGTGGGTAACTAATAACAATGATTGCTATTTTTATACGGGTTTAAAAATCTACCCACCTGTTTTGGATATTTAAAATTTTTTCTTTTCTAAACAACTTAAGCAGCCCTTAGATCTGCGTTTAAACCTGTTGATACAACTTTAACTACCTACTACACTTCCACCGGACCGTAAGATCTTTATAGTCGGCCGGCTCGCTAAGCCCAAGCGCGCAAAAATATGACTTTGGCCGTTAAAAAAATATTACTGACGCAATACTATAAAAGGAATCTAAAAAAATTTTGTTTTAAAAACTTTTTTTAAATATTAGCTACAATTTGTACGCAGCATGTATGTATAAATTTTCAATAATAAACTTTTTTCTCGATTGCCTAAAATTACGCTACTAAAAATAACAATTTTGAGTTTCGTACTATTTTAAAAATTTAAGAAAAAAATATCAGCTTCAAGTGGGACGTTGTTTGAAGCGCTATTGTGTCTACTTTAATCTAAAAAAAAAATTAACTTGATAGCATGAATATTATTAAAGATAGAGCAGTGGAGAAGTTAAAATACGTGTTTTATTGAAAACCGATTTTTTTTGGGTTTTTTCGAAATAAAAAAACTCTCGACCACTAAAAAATGTCGTAAAAAGTGAATTAGTGTACACGATTACCTTATTAAAGAATCCCACTAAGTCTGGTTTGGTTCTACGCCGGTTTTTTTTTTCTCGGTAACTAAGCGACTTTTCTTCCAAATTTTACTCCACTATTATGTTGCAGCAAAATATCGAGATTTTTTTTTTCAAACATCAAATTAATCAGGACTTATCAATAGCTATTTACATAACAAGTGTGGAAAGCCGACTTTTTTGGCACAAGACTGCCTAGTTCATCGAACGAGGCAAGAGTTCTGGTTAGTTGTGGTTAATAATACAATATACTGGTTTTTGACATTTCCGTGCAAAAAATATTTTCCGCACTAGTGTGGAATAGTAGAATTTTGCGCATTAAAAATACTGTAGAAAGTTACATTTGCTGCACGCTTATAGAAAAAATATTTTTCTGCAGGATGAACGAAATGTTATGACATTTTAGAGCAATGAAAAATTAGCTACAAACCTTGAAAATTTTTGCATTTTGCGTCACCCGCCAAAAAAGGCTCAAACAAGTAAATAGACGACAGAACCAAAACCATGCTGGGGGAATTCTGGTAGTCTTTTTGAAACATTCAACAAATCTGGATAGACAATAGTTGATGATTACAAACTCGAGGGCAACGGCCAGCCAAAGAGTTTATAAAATGGTTTTCGCTGAAGTTGCCTCAGACCTGCGAACCACAAACTCAAGTCAGTAAGGACAGTGGTAAGTCAACTTATGTGATATTTTGGGCTAAATATGCACATAAAAAGAATAAATCTGACAGACCTTGTATCAAGAGGAGGAAGAAACACTTGACACGTGTGGTATAGACTGTCTCAAAGTATATCGCTATGGCTTTTGACGGACCATACCCCAATAAACATTTAACGATTTTATTACCTATTGTTATTGGGTAAACCCATTTGTTCATAAGGGCAGGGGTGGGCCAGGTATTTCTTGAGTATTAACCATTGGGCATATAAATATTTTGGCTAATATTTTAGTGGCAGTGTTGAATAACCGTTTTTACTGGGCGTTTCGAAAAAGTTGTTTTACAAGAATATACCTATATCGCGTCGAAATTATTTGTCATTAGATGCAAAACAGGTTGTGAAAAATGTGTATGAAACTTTAATCAGTAGAGGTCTAATTAAACAAGAAGCTTTAAAAGAAACCTGTCTACTTACAAAAACTCCAATATCATCGATAAGGGATATTTTTATTAGTGAAAAAAAGAAAAAAACGTAGTGATTTTCAATCTCACCGTATAGACAATATTGATCAGGACCTAAAAAGAAGGAAAATATATTGTCTTTATGAAAGCGGAGTTATTCCTACCTTGAATAAACTAAAAAAGATGCTAGACGATGACGAAACCATATATATATATATATATATATATATATATATATATATATATATATATATATATATATATATTAGCCGTGCCACCCGCCATAGAGTTGTTTGGGATTTGGGGAAATGGGATTTAAATACCGCAAAATAGACCAAAGAGAAGTGGTAATGGAATCGCACAGATTACGCACTTGGAGATTTAATTACCTTCAAGAAATTAAAAGATATAAAGTAGAAAACAGATCCATAATTTACCTTGATGAAACATGGTTCGATGCACACGACACAGTATCCAAAGGGTTGATTCCAGTCAAAACCGTCAGACGAAAGCACCTTCAAATAAAGGAAAACGCATTACCATAATACACGCTGGTTCTTAAGACGGATTTGTCTCAAACTGCTTGCTGTTGTCTGCAAAGAATATTAAGGATTCTAGCTTAGATTATCATGAGGATACTAGTGCAGAACTTTTCGAAAACTGGTTTCAAAATTATCTTTTAAAAAATATTCCAAACAGTGTTATTGTCATGGATAACGCAAGCTACCACAGCCGTCTGCTACACAAAGCACCAGCTTCATTAAGTTCAAAAACTGAAATCCACGAATATTTGTTAGAAAATGATATTTATTTTGAATTCAGTAACAAAAAAACGCATCTTTTGGAAGTCCTAAATTCATAAGCAATTAAAAAACAATATGTATGTTATAATTTGGCTGAACAGGCTGGGCATACTGTCTTACGGCTTCCTCCGTATTACTGTATGTTTAACCCCATAGAGCATTTGTGGAATCAGGTAAAATCAAAGATCAGAGCAGAAAATGTTACACCTACTTTAAGTCCCAGTGTTATAAATTTGATAAAAAATGTAATTACTAACATACCAGTTGAAAGCTGGAAAAATTCACTACAGCATATTATAAAAATTGAGGACTCTTACATTTCTATCCAAAACAACATAAATCCTATTGTAATTAAACTCTGATAGTAAAACAGAATTAGATTTAGATATTTAGATTAAAAATGTAATTATGTATAGATAATGCAGTTATAAATTTATTTAAACTTTGCATATATTTTATTTCTTAATGTAATTTTAAGATTATACTTACCTAAATAAACAATAAATTATAAATCTTTATATTATTAAAGTCTGTTTCTAATGTTCTGTCCATTAATACCTACCGATCCGCAGTTTTATTGCTGTCGGCAGGTATAATCCATAAATGAAGGCAAGAGCTAACACTGTATACTTTGAGACAGACTATACCAATGTGACGCGCTATGCAGGCTTGGGTTTCTGTTTCTAAGGCTGGGGGAGGGAAAGCTAAAGTCGACAAGGTACATGGAGATCCTGTTTATGAAATCTTCCTAAACACGGGGCTTTAAAATAATAAATGTATAGCTTTTGAATCTGGTATATATTATTACTGGAAACCCAAAATTAACTACTTTTTAATCACCAAAACTGGTACTTGAAAACAACCACCTAAGAGGTTTACTGGCAGGTAATAAAACAGCGGCAAGTAAACAATGCCCCTCCCAAGTGCCGAAACTTATATGTTAATACTGCAAACTTTGACCCGACGAATTACAAAAAATCGTTAAAAGCGAGGGACATAAATTCGCTAGACGAAAGATATTAATATTTACCTAACTTCGCAAAAAATACAAAAGTTCAGATAGAAAACGTCCCCATTTCTAAGAAGCTGAAAAGTGAAAAAAGTTTCACAGACGTGTGTTTTAGATTAAATTTTGTTTAGCCTTTGGTTTCTAACGTTCCGAAGTTTACGAAATTGCCTTTGCAAAAATGATAAATTTAAAACTGAATAAAGTATGGATTTGGTTTATAGAAAGTTGAATACGTTTGATCATTCGATTATGATTCTTTTTTACAATTTGTTTTTAAAAAGGGTTCTTTAAATGTGTGACATATCAGATAAGATGAGAAGAAAATAAAAATTAAAAAAAAAATACTTCATAAATCTAAGACTTTTGATCAGGTCTGGCTAGGGTTGCCAGACGGTTTTTAAATTCAGAATACAGCACTATACAATTTTCCCCCTTTCACCTTTTTAATGACCCCACTTAACGGGTCAGTCGCTTTTTATAGAGACTTTAACGGCTTTTGCTCCAAGAAGGTAGCCAATATTATTCCTCCTTTAAAGGCATCAACGGAGTAACACGAATTGCCATTATTATGCATCCCTTTACAATCCAACTGGACAGACCCCGCACTTTCCACTTTTCTCCTTTTTTCATCCCTAGAGTGTCTAGGCTGTTAAACCTCCTTCCTGTAAAGATCTTTCTTTCCCTTTTAAATCTCCAAATCCTTAAGTCTGGTGTCAAAAAGCTAAGGCAAGTTATTGACACGATACTTCAGGTAAGTCACCCACAGTAGGTCAGGTTTCTAGATATACAAAGGGGACTTGATCTGATGAAGGAATGCTATGTTATATTATCTTTAGGACAGCCAATAAAGGCTTCTATGAGGCTTAGCTACAGTAACGGCCATTAAATCTTGGGCAATTCTTTTTCTCTTTCGTAAAATAGGCTTATGCCACCTTCTACTGAATATAAATACTAGACTGGCCCGATTTTGCACGATGTCTTTATTTTTTTGAGGTCATTGCTAAAAACGTTCAAATGCTTCTAAAAACTCATTTCCCAAATTTTGGTTGCGAAATTCGAAAGTTTACCCGGTGCGAGTTTCCGTTTTTTGCAAAATTTCGCCACTCTTACTTCAAAACTTGTTTAAGGAGATATCAAGAAAAAATACAGTAAAAAATTGACGCGATCATAGGCTAATTATAGCTGTATTCAGGGTTGTAGAGAAATGAAAGAGCTTTAAAACGCAAAAAACCTGGTGTGATTTGGTTAAGATCACTCCAAGATACGAGGAGAGTAAAATTAAATAACTTGACTGCTTTCGCTAAAATATCATTAATTTAATCGCACGTAGCATCCTCGAAGCCGATGCGATGGTTGCAATTAAAATGCAAACCCAATTGGATTCATTACAAGGAAGTTTAAAGGTGTATGGAAGCCCAATGCTATGGCCCATTCGATAAAAAAATGTCCAGCCCAGTATGAAAATAACTGTCAGAGTTGGCCCCGCCGATTCTGCGCAATAACAAAATTTTACGAAATAATTTAATGTGTTCCCTACTTACACACTGATAAATCAGTGTGTAGTTAGACAACACATTATACTTTTATAAGAGCCGTAGTAGCGTTTTTGGTCTTGGGTTGTCTAAGGTTTTTGGTGCAAGGGCGCGCGCGGCCCGTATGAAACTATATCCGCGCTGTACCGTCAACCGTCGTCGTCTCATCATTCGTCATTTTCGTTTAAATTATGACCAAAATTTGTGCATACTTCGTCAAAATAAAAAGCAATATTTCAAAGTGAATTTTAATTGAGAAAAAAATTCAAATCTTTATAAAACTGCTGTTATCTGAAAATTTTGACTTTCTTTTATTAATAATCTCGATTTCATATTTTTCTGTAACAAATTTCTATCTAATATTATTAAAAAGAGTCGGTGATGGAAATTCCAAAAAAAATTAAGACTTGCGCATGCGCAACAATTACTTTTTTGAAACTTGGCTAAGATTTTGTTAAAAGTTGAGATATTTAAAACAATTTTGAACAAAAGTTGTAGTTTAGACCCCATCTACAACTTTTATTTAGTACTTTTTTTCATATTTTTGGAATTAAAGAAGTTATAATTTAAACAATTAAAAATCATAAACATTGGCTATTTTTGAAAACCCCAGGTCACATCTCTCGGAGTAATTTTTTGATGTGATATTTTATTGTTTTTAACAATCTAATTGCAGAATTTTATCTCCTGACCAGTTAATTTTGACCCTAATGTTTATATTGACCGGGCTAGTGGTAAATATTGTTTTATGCCTCAGCAACTCTCAAACAATCAGACATTGACAAATAACAAAAAATGTTCCCGGTCGTTTGATATCAAAATTTGGTGAAACAACATGGCCAGCTAATTCCCTCGATTTGACGGCTCCTGATTTCTTCCTCTGAGGATATTTGAAAGAAAAGGTTTATGCAAGGCCCTTCTATACCGTCCAGAGCAGAAATGTTGAAACGAGTTGAAAAAAAATTATATACGGATTACACAGATGTATAGAGAATCGAGGAACACATTTGAAGGATGTTATTTTCAAAACATAAATTGCACATATTAATTTTGTTATTTATCATATATTTTTTTAATTAAATGTTTTTTAGTCTTGTAGCAGATTGTTGAAAATAGGTGATACCAGATGCCTAACCCTGTACCTAGATGTGTACATAAAAAGAGATTTAGTACTTCACTCTTTTTTGAAAAAAACTTGGAGCTTCGAGGTTTAAAACCACTTGATTTTTTCTTAAGAAATGCAATAACATTAATATATTTACTTACGTACATTTTATTAAGATAAATTGTAGTGCGCATTATAAATAAATACTCCATAAAGTAGAAGTAGCCCCTTTTTCTTTATGTAGTATTTATTTACAGTTTTGGTTTCATTTTCTAAATTGAAGTTTTTAGATTCGTTAGAATTATTCTCGTAATCACACATATTTGTAGTTAAAAATATGGAATTAATACTGTTACCACTTTTACTGACTAAGTTTGATTTTTGCACATAACAACTAATAGGTACTTAGCAATAAATATCCCTTTTGTGTATGGTTATTTAAAAATTATGGCAATCATAAATAAACTTATTTAAAATAAAGTTATTAAGACATACATTTTACGAAAAATCTTGAACGATACATGTTGCGAAATCAGTATTTAGACACTCGATGTGTTGCCAAACTCGACCTGCGGCCCGAGTGGCAATCATCATATCCCGTTCCTAAAACTCTACTATTTCGCAACATGTATCGAAAATAGGCAATTTTATTACGGAAGAAACGAGATAAGACGCGAGAAGGTGGTCTTAGGAGCGAGAGTCGGCGAGAAGAAAGAGCCATTTTCTCTCGAGTTCACAAGACGAGATGAGAGGTCCGGTCCGGTCCGGAGAGGTCACTTCCCGTCTCGCAGCGACAGTAATTTAATCGTAATTATGGTGCAACCAATTTTAGACTAAATTGTGGCTTTGTCAATCAATTTAACTTTAACTGAACAGCTGGAGATTTAGATTAAAGGATATTTTTAGCAATGGTTTATTTATAACTATTATCAACGTATACAAAATCATGCATTAATAACTTTTAATAATTCATGATTTTATATAAATCAACGATTACACAGGCCCCCAAAAAATGTGGTGTGTGCTGGGTGCCGGACTAAGATTTTCTGGCGTATTTTTTTTCGCTGAACACAAATCGAGGTCAAACAGCAAAAAACCGACATGGTACTTTTACCGGCAAAAACCTTTTACCACAGAATATTTGGACTACTACTGTATAAACTATAAAAGATACACAAAGTTTCATATAATAAAATAGAGAGCTCTTCAAATTGTCTATATCAAAAGTTATATAAACATTTTTGATAAGATAAATAATAAAGGAAATATGAACGGATATGTAATTTTGACAAAAAATTTTAGCCCAAAAAAGGAAAGAAAATATTATTTTATTATCGTGATTTTTGTTTTTTTGTTTAATAATAAATAATTAATTTTATTTATTTGAATTCCAAATCACTCAAAATTTGCAGAAAAAATCTAAAAAAAAAATTTCATTTTAAAGTTTTTTCAGTAGTTTACCCTAAAAAAATTTTGAAAATTTTGTTTTTTGATTATAACCCGAAAAATATTGCATTTAGACAAAAAGGTTATACAGGGTTCTGCAGCTCACCTCCCGTCTTATGTAGCTCATATATTAATTTATGAAAAATTTTCATATTTTACAGGTTACCTTTAATCTACGATGCATTTCAGAAAAATAATTTGGATTATACAGGGTGTCACAAAAAGTGTGACGTCACGATTAGTGATGAGCAAGACCAAGACCAAGACCGGGCTAGTCTTGGTCTTGGTCTTGGTCTTGCAAGTCTGGTCTTGGTCTTGGTCTTGCAAGCCCAAAGAAGGTCTTGGTCTTGGTCTTGCACCACCCGGTCTTGGTCTTGGTCTTGGTCTTGCTGCAAGAGTCTTGCTGGTCTTGCTTTTTTTGGTAGTAATAATTTAAACTAAGCAATCTTAAATAAAATATACATTTTTTTAATACTTACAAATAATTAAAGATGGAGACTATATTTTTTGCTGTAAAATTTTAAAATATACCAATTTTAACCTTACATGTACATTTAAATTATTTGATTAAAAGGGATATTTTAAATGTAGGGGTCTATTTATTTATAGCGCTTTATTTTAGTGATAGGAAATATTTAATTTTTTTTTGAAGAAGCATATAAAATTACAATACTGAGTACTCTGAGGGCAGAAAAAAAAACTTTTAATTTCAACCAGATGTGAAATTTCCATGAAAATGATTCTGATATGTATACATTGGTTTCTAATTAAACAAAAAAAGATATTTAGAAAGCTTTTCAGTTCAAATATACTTTCTATGTTCAAATTAGTCAAAAATTTGCCGTACAAAGTTTGTACAAATACTTTATAAACATTCTGCATATACAAGGTGGCTCGATAGTGCGACAAAGATCGATATATCCGAAACCGTTCATAATGGTATAAAACTGAATATACAAAAATTATAGAAAAAAGGGCGTAAAATGTAAAATTATTTTTTATTTCAGAATTTTTCAAAAAATCCACTACCACTCAAGAAAACTTCCTTATTTTTAGCTTTTAACCTAAAACAGAAAAATTATAGCAAAAAACTCATTAAAAAAAATCGCTTCCCTGTATATTATGCTGAAAATTCTTGAACTGTCATATAGGTACAATGTCGACGTAGATGGTTTTTTATATATCATTTTCGGTTTTGACAAAAATGACGTCATCATTATACTTTTGGCATTGTTTTGACTTTTCCGTCTAAACCGGAAGTGAAATTTAAAATCCATTTATATATAAAGTATTCCTATATAAAATGACAAATATATTTTTTATTAAACCATCACTTTTACATTTATATCTGAGTTTAAAGGAGCAATCTAATGATGCCACTTCTTACAGTGTGGCACAAAAATAATGTTTTCCTGGATTTTGGAAATTTTTGATCCAGTAAGTGGCATCACTAGATACCTAATTAAAAAAAAAACATTAGGAATAGGTAAGTAATTTTCAGCTTCTATACAGTTGCGGCTCCTCCTTAGGTTTGCAGGTTTGCGCAATCCCCAAAAAAGGTTTAAAATAAAATTTTAAAAATATATATTATATTAATCATTACATAGTTACAGATTTTTTAAAAATTTATTCGAACATCTGTATTTATTGTTTTATTAATGTTATCTCGAAATAACAGCCAAATTATTATAAAACTTAACTGCTAAAATATCATTAATTTAATCGCGCGTGGCGTCGCATCCTAGAAGCCGATGCCGATGCGATGGTTGCAATCAAAATGCAAACCCAATTGGATTCATTACGAGTAAGCGTAAGTATATGGAGTTGCCTATCTTGGCATTGGGCGCTGAATTTAGTCTCATAAGCGGCCAGCGGTTTGCAGTTCCACTGCAAACCTTTATTTATCTTGCTGGCTGATTTACGATTTATTGAAGTATAATTTGTTATTTTGGTTATATGTGTAACATATGTAGCTACTTGTATGATTTTTATTACAGTTTTTGTATGTCTATTTATTTACATTAAATTTATTGTGGTTATTTATTTATTTTTTTAAAGAACCATTAGAATTGCAACCCCTTACTTTTTAACCCACGAGCCGCCACTGCTTCTATAACTTTTGTACTCTTAGTTTTTCTCTGTCGTAAACGGTTTTGGAGATATCGAGCTTTGTCGGACCATTGAGTCACAATCTTATTATTTATGAAACATGTTACTGCATCTACTAGTTATCGTTCCTAGATAATTTTATTAAAAAACGGAGTGATCCATTTAATTATTATTTTATTAAAAAAAACCTGTTACTCATAAAATAATCGCCTTTTTTGGCAGTTCTCTACACACTTTTTGTCATGTCTGTATGAAATACCTCTGTATATTGAATATAAAAATTGAATATTATAATTTAAAAAAAAGTGACAAAAGTGCATGAGTCTTGCAGGTCGGTCTTGGTCTTGCGTAGTCTTGCACCCTTCGGTCTTGGTCTTGGTCTTGCATACCCCGGTCTTGGTCTTGGTCTTGGTCTTGCAAGCGAGAAGGCGGTCTTGGTCTTGGTCTTGCTGCAAGACCAAGACCAAGACCGCAAGACCAAGACCGGTCTCGCTAGTGACGAGCAAAACAAGACCAAGACCAAGACCGGGCTAGTCTTGGTCTTGGTCTTGGTCTTGCAAGCCTGGTCTTGGTCTTGGTCTTGCAAGACAAAAGAAGGTCTTGGTCTTGGTCTTGGTCTTGCACCACCCGGTCTTGGTCTTGGTCTTGGTCTTGCTGCAAGAGTCTTGCTGGTCTTGCTTTTTTTTGGTAGTAATAATTTAAACTAAGCAATCTTGAATAAAATATATCTTTTAAATACTTTAATATAAATCAAGATGGGGACTATATTTTTTGCTTTAAAATTTAAAAATATACCAGTTTTAATCTTAAACGTACATTTAAATTATTTGATTAAAAAGCATATTTTTAATGAGGGCCGGATTTAATTTTTTTCCGCCCATAGGCTAATAAATTTTTGCCGCCCTAATATGTCAATATTTTTTGGATATCAGAACGAAAAATTTAGCATTAAAAGAATGTAAACTACACTAGTAATTCTT
The DNA here is from genome assembly GCA_019359885.1 of Listronotus oregonensis. Classification (NCBI taxonomy): domain Eukaryota; kingdom Metazoa; phylum Arthropoda; class Insecta; order Coleoptera; family Curculionidae; genus Listronotus; species Listronotus oregonensis. The sequence goes on from JAHBCN010002334.1 coordinate 59,387, forward strand.
ATAAAAAATTATTAAACAAATTTAACAAAAGTAAAACATACAGAAAATTAATTAACAATTCTTTAAAACAAATTTCAGGATATTTTTATCTATTCCCTAAATATTAAAAAAATATATTAATTTACCATCACATTTTTTAAAAAATTAATCGTAAATTTGCCGCCCACAATATTTGCCGCCCTAGGTTTCAGCCTACTCAGCCTTTGCGTAAATCCACCCCTTTATAGCGCTATATTTTTGGTTAAATTAAGACACAACCTTTTTTTATACATTTGGTGGCATAAAGAAACATTTAAGGGATAAGAATTATATAAATTTTCTTTGAAGAAGCAGATAAAATTAAAGCAAATACAAAACTGTTTACTGTGTGAGCAGAAAAAAAAGACTTTTAATTTCAACCAGATGTGAAATATATGTGAAAATAATTCTGATATGTAACCATTGGTTTCTGATTCAAAAAAAAAGTTATTTAAAAAACTTTTTAGTTTATATGAACTTTTACCTTTAAATTGGTTAAGAATTTGTCGTACAAAGTTTGTAGAAATACTTTATAAACAATCTACAGATACCAGGGGGCCCAATAGTGTGACAAAGCTCGATATCTCCTAAATCGTCCATTATGGTGAAAAACCAAACATACAAAAATTATAGACAAAAAGGGCATAAAATGTAAAATTATTTTCTATTCCAGAATTTTTCTATTAATCCACTGCCACTCAAGAAAACTCCCTTATTTTTTAGCTTTTCCCCTAAAATAAAAAATTTATGGCGAAAAATCAATTTAGAAAAAATCGCCACCCTGTATATTATGCTGGAAATTGTGGTTATATAGGAACAATGTCGACGTAGATAGTTTTTAAATATTATTTTCGGTTTAGACTTTTCCGTCTAAACCGGAAGTGATTTTTACAATCCATTTATTAAAAAGTATTCCTTTATCACATGGCAAATATTTTATATTAATCCATTACTTTCACATTATCTTACTTTTAAGAAGCAATCTAATGGTGCCACCTCTTACAGTGTGAAACAAAAATAATGGATTTTTGGATTTTGAAGATTTTTGATCCACCCTGTAAGTGGCATTACTTAATAGCTAATAAAAAAAAAAACATTAAAACTGTAAAAGTAATATTCAGCTTCCATAACTTTTGTACCCCCAGTTTTTCTCTGTCGTAAACGATTTCGGAGATGTCAAGCTTTGTCGGACCATTGGGTCACCATCTCATTATTTTTGAAACATGTTATTAAATTTATTCGTTATCGTTGTAAAAGAACTATAGAACTAAAAGAACAAAGTGATCGATTTAATAATTTTTTTATTTAAGAAACTCTTACTTATTAAATAATATATAATTATAATTAAACCTCTTTTGACAGTTCTTGACACAGTTTTTCTCATATCTGTATGAAATGCCTCTGTATATTAAATATAACAATAAAATATTACAATATCAAAAAAAGTTGCAGAAGTGCAAGAGTCTTGCAGGTCGGTCTTGGTCTTGCGTAGTCTTGCCCACCTCGGTCTTGGTCTTGGTCTTGGTCTTGCATACCCCGGTCTTGGTCTTGGTCTTGCAAGCGAAAAGGCAGTCTTGGTCTTGGTCTTGGTCTTGGTCTTGCTGCAAGACCAAGACCAAGACCGCATGACCAAGACCGGTCTCGCTCATCACTAGGTCTCGCTCATCACTAGTCACGATGGTGCATTTTTTAAATGAAATGCTTTGTATATTTACGTACCTATTGTGATCATTTATCTTCCTTGAAAATTTTGTTAACATCAGTTAAGTGATTTCAGAGAAAAACAAATATAAAAAAAAACTGTTTTGCACCACTGAATTTAAAAATGAATAAAAATACCAATAGTGCTTGATTAATAGAATTAAACAAGGAACTTATTAAGTAATAAGTTGCTTAGGCCATGTTTGATTAATTCGAACTGTACAGGGTGTTCAAAATTTAGTGCCAAACTCTTTAAATTTTAAAGCACTTTATTTTTCTTATTTTAAATATGAACTACTGTATATTTTTAAGTCATTAGATGCAGACTTAAAAAACAAACATTTTTCTAAATATAACCCTATCGAAATTCCTAAAAAGGTATTCGTTGAAAACTCATTTTGGCATCTATTTTAATAGTAATACCATTGAATAAAAATAATAGGTGGCTATGAAAAACAATTTACTAACATTAGGGTTTCCTAATAACATTTGATAATTTGATAAAGTTACATAAATGTTAGCCAAAAGGTTTTACAAATTAAAAATTAGGTTTGTTTAACATCTAAAAGTATTTCTTAAATTAATAGTTTTCTCGAATTTTTACAATACGTCAAAATGAGATTCTGTAAATTAAATAAACTCCAATGTCAATAAATTGTTTTTCATAGCCACCTATTATTTTTATTTAATGGTATTACGACTTAAAAATATACAGGGGTTCATATTTAAAATAAAAAAAAATGCTTAAAAATTTGAAGAGTTTGGCACTAAATTTTGGACACCCTGTACAGTTCGAATTAACCAAACATGACCTAAGCGATTAATATTACATTACTTAATAAGTTTCTCGTTTAATTCTATTAATCAAGCACTATTGGTATTTTTAGATATTTTTAAATTCAGTGGTGCAAAACAGTTTTTTTTTTGTATTTGTTTTTTCTCTGAAATCACTGAACCGATGATGACAAAATTTTAAAGGAAGAGGTACCTAAATATACAAAAAAATACAAAGCAATTTATTTAAAAAAAATGCACCATTATGACGTCACACTTTTTTGTGACACCCTGTATGATCCAAATTATTTTTCTGAAATGCACCGTGGGTTAAAGGTAACGTCTGCAAAATATAAAAATTTTACATTGAATAATAAATGAGCTACTTATAACTTAAATTAAAGGTCTTGTAAAAATGTATACATAGTTTATGAATCTTTAATAGTTTTTAAGATTTTGACGATTTAAATTAAAAAAAAAATCGGTAATATCTAGCCTTATTGATTATTTGTTGTTTAACCTCCAATTTTGACTCCAGATTCGTGTTCAGTGGAAAAAAATACTCCGGAAAATCCTAGTCAGATACCACTTTTTTTTGGGCCTGTGTTATTAAAGCATCTGTTGCCCAATTTTAAAATATATCTCGAAAATTTTTTTTAAAAAATTATGGTTTCACAATTTAATAACAAAACGGTTGCCGAAAATACGTTCTAATTAACTCACACATTAATTGGAGTTTAATAAACTCAACCCTTAACGTGAGCGCTAGGCTTAAATGGCCTTGACCATTAATCGTGTAACATATACCTGATATGTTATATAGGTCCGACCAGAGTTTATTAATCTTAAGAGGGTTATGACATCCGCCATATTGAAAAACTCTTCTGTGACGTCAAGAAGGGTCCATTTCGGCCATGTTAGATTTTATGCCGGACAGTGGCGTAGAATTGAGGTGAAAACAAAAAACTGCTTTTATACCGACGAACAAAATTTATATTTAAAAAATATAAATGTAATTCAATTAAGTATTAATATTAAAAATTAAAGCGACAACACGACGATGGCGTACCTATCTACTACATTAACAGCGGTTTGCACCAGTGATACTTAGGACAACCTTAACTTTAAGTGATACTTAAGTGTAAGATTTCGTTTGCACAACAGAAACTTAACGGTTAACTGTCACTTAAAACTAAAACTTAGTTAAGCCGAAGATTTCTTTGGCTTAAGTAATACTTTAGTAATTTTATAACCTCAAAAATAAAAAGTTTAATTGTTTTGGTGGTATAAGCGTTAAATTATTTGTGTTGTGTTTGTAAATTTTCAAAATTAATTTAAAATAAATATTTTAAATCATGACCTAATCTTTTTTTAAGGTTGGAGTTCTGCAATTGAGAAAATGCAGTCTAAAATCTTTACTTATATAGAAACTTTTTTGTCCAGTGCATTTTGTTTGTTAATTTTGCCGTTTTCGAGTAAACTAATCAAATACATGGCGACAATACGAAGACAGCATTCAATACAATAATAGAATGGAAAACCATTATGAGTGCAAATTTTAACCCGTTATCAGTGTAGCAGATTTATAAATTTTGTTGAAAGAAAGCCTTGGAAAAATACTATCTCAACTTTTATGCCCTTATTTATTTCATTCACATTTATAAAATAAAATAATCTAATCTCTTTTTCTTAATAATTTAGCCCGATAGAAAGTTAAGAAGTTTAGGCCTTTTTTTTCATATTTTTTTCCAAAATGTCCGTCTGTAAAAATTTTTGCAATGTTAAAGAGACAACTTGTATATATTTTTTTAATTTTTTTTTATTATATTGAAGCGTAGTCTGTTTCTATTATGTGCTTATAATCGTGGATTATATTTAATAAAAGAGTTTTTTTCCTAACCGAAAAGTTGAAGCCCTTTTTCTATTTTCTTTTTCTCGGTTGCTGCTACTCATTATGAATGCACATGACAAATAATTAACAATTACGCAAATAAAAACCGTATTTTTGTTAAAATATGAACTGTGGTAAGAAACGAATTAGAACTTTTTGGGGAACAAAAATTTAATTTTTTTCAAATTGTCTTCTTTTTCTTTACTAATAATGCGGCTCTAGTTACCAAACATCAAAACTGGACAATTTTTACAATGTTGCCAAGCATTTTTAATACTTAGCTAAAAAAATACTAAGTGTAACTTGTGCAAAGCTATTAATCGTTAAGGTCAACCTTAATACTAAGTGCTACTTAGTTATTACGAACTTTTAAGAGTTAGTGGTGCAAACCGCCGTAAATATTTTAAAAATGAGAAAAAAATTAAAATGTAGAAAATACTGATTGCTAATTTGTTATAATTATGAGTACTTACTCTATTTTTAAACACACGATTTTGAATTATTAACACCTTTTTTTCTTTAATAATACCAATCTATATTACGTTTATAAAATTTTATTAGCAAGTAAAGAAGTTTGGAGTTATAAATTATTTTTTTATCTTGGAACAGTCCGCGAAGGCTGATGCCTAGTATGAAAGCCCCGTGGGTGTCTGAAGTGTGGTAAGAGGGAGTTTATTTACAAGAGACTTAAATTCTGCAGGTAGCAGGTTCCATAGTTTTGACACTCTAGAGATGAAGGAACGAAGAAAGCGGGAAGTTCGGGGCCTCTCTAGCTGACCTGTAAAAAGGTGCATAAAAGTTGCACTACGTGTTGTTCTGTTGGGAGCTGCCAGAAAAGGAATTATACTGGCCAACTCGTCTAAGCAGAAGCTGTGAAAATACCTACATAAGAAAGACAGATTCTCTACAGTCCTTCGGTGGATAAGGGAAGGAAGCTTTTCTGTAAGTGCAGGATCAGAAATGGGCTTTTACAAGGTATCTTAAAGATCTTTGTAAGATTACAAAATATCCAACTCCAAATCAGATACTGGAAGCCATAGAAAAATAACTTTTTTTTAGGAGTTTATGACGGGGTATATGTATTACTTCATAAATATATAAACTTGTCTATTAATCCTTAATTTGTTTTATTTTAAAAACTAATTATGTTACTTTTAAAAACTAGTTATTTTTTTACTTACGGACCATACAGCATCTTGATATTGCAGAATAATAGCAAAATTTTCCACTTTGGCAATAAATGAATTATTTTATGTAAAAAAATTTGAATACAGGTTTATTGTTAAAACACTAAACTTTATTTGTTTTACAAATACAACACTACAATACATTTCCAACTGCAACAATTAAATAAAATACAACTTAAATTTTTACATTTTGAAATAGATATGGAAGAAAAGAACTCAGTGGTATTATTTAATAATATTTTGTAGTATACTACATTTCATATTCTAGAACATACGAATCATTTAAGCATTAAAATCCTACTTAACATAAACACAAAAATTTCATTTATAGTTTTTTTGGAAAAGCCCTTGCAAGATAAAAAAAAAGAATTCGATCTCGTGTTCTTATTTGGTACTCGAAAGTTTAACTTACTTCAATTCCCCCCAGTCCCTTATACCAAAAAATCTAAACAAAAACTTCTTCAGTGCAAGGTAGGTTTACATCAGTTAAATCGTAAAAGACAAATCTAAAAAATATAAATTATATTTTAAAACATGTCTTTTTCAATATAATAAAAACCAAAATTGGTAGATTAGTATCCAAAAACAATTAAATACAATTAAAGAATGTAACTAACCGCAAACTTAATAAATGTACAAAATAATGGAAAGAAAATATTAAATACACATTATGAAGGTACATTAATGCATATACCTAAAGTTGATCAATTCTAGGTATAAGCAAGTCAATATTGACTATTTACTTTCTTGAAAACAAATAACTATAATTAAAATCACACAAACATTTCTATTTACTTACTAATAACTGTGTAACTACATCCAGAGTTGTCAAGAGTGACTGGTGGATTTAAAAACCCTGTTTGTGTTATCCGAGGTGTAATAATGCAAACTGAATGGAACTGCTACAATAAAAAAATATTTTTTAATAATAGCAGCATTAGGATATATCATATTTTTTACCTTACCTTCTTTTATTAATGGCCTTTTTCCATTTTGATCAGGATCTCATAGTCCCTCGCCTTTGCAATTTTTCTGGAAGACATATAAAAATCGTCTTTTTAACATGTAAAAAAATAACAGAATCCTTATGGGAAACACAACTTTTTTATCCATTGCACATTAAGGACTAATTAAAACTACACGACTAAACACTACCAAAAACAATATAGTAAAAACAGTCAAAACCAATAAAATATTAACTCTGTACACAAATATTTGCAACTGTAAAAATAACCCCTTTTAAAAACTTCGACTTGTGGACGACCCTGTTCACAGCTGGGGAAAAGCTAGTAACTTTAGAGTTACCCGAAGGGCCGCCAACAAAAAGGTACTTTTCATACCCTCACGTCTTGGACTTTTGCTATCCCCATTCTCGACGATGTCATAACCCCTTTAGATTAATGACTCTGAGTCCGACAATAGTGTCTAAAAAAACTTCCCAAACCTAACCTAACAATTGAAGTAATTAATAAAGTTGTGTTGTTTAAACAAAATCTTTTTTTGAAGGTGAAATCTCTACAAAGTTGTTAAGAAATTAACACACTTTGTTAATAGTCCGTACAAGTATTGGGCATACATTTCCAAATGTTTGTAACATTATTTAACCCCGGAAGTCTGTGACACCGTAAGTTGAGAGGAGTATGCTTCGCCCTTTGGTTAGTAGATGGCGTTGACGTCTGCTACCCATTCATGTGTTTCCAATGCGTACTGAATGGTTTAATTTTTAGAGATTTTACCTTCGACTAGCTTGTCTGAGGATCGGTAAGATCGAAACCGGAAATTTTGGGGGAAATCTTAAAATTGTTAAAAAAATTAACTCACTATTGTTAATATCCTTAAAGTATTGGGCATACATTTCCAAATGTTTTAACATTATTTCGCTCCAAGTCTGTGACACCGTAAGTTGAGAGGAGATGCTTCGCCCTTTGATCAGTAGATGGCGTTGACGTCTGCTACCCATTCATGTGTTTCAATGCGTACTGAATAAGGATAGGATTTTTAGAATTTTTACCTTCGACTAGCTTGTCTGATGAGATCTGATATAGATCGAAACCGGTCAAAGATGTCGTTAGGTGAAATCTCTCCCAAAATTAGTTAAGGGAAAATTTAAATACACTATTGTTAATAGTCCGTACAAGTATTGGGCCATTTCCAAATGTTTGTAACATTATTTTAGCTCGGCAAGTCTGTGACACCGTAAGTTGAGGGGTATGATTCGCCCTTTGGTCGGGAGATGGCGTTGACGTCTAGCGGATGCAGACAGCTCGCGAAAAGTATTCCCAGACGCGAGATGTCCCGAACTCGACCGAATCCTTGGCGCGATTGTTGTTGGTAGTTATTTTCCTATAACGGGCGTCTCAATATTTTTATTACGTTAGATTATAGAAAAATCCCAAACAATTAATAATGTTTACAATGTTCGTTAAAAAAATTAAAAATAAGAAAATTAAATGACTGCATCTTTTATCAAATCATCACCAATAAAAAATATTATTAAAACTAGTTATTTATGCAAAAAAGTGTGTTAACTTAGTCTTTTTTTACGCAGGGAAAACCCTTCGCTATATAACTTATTAAATTTTTTTTTATTTGAGATCGATTTTTCAAAAGAATATATTTATATCAGAAAAAAAAACCTAAATAAATCCAATTAGCATATTAATAAAGCGCCGTGTCATACACTATGTTTGATAATAAAATTAATAATAATAATTTGGCAAAAAATGTTTGAATTATACGGTGTTCACTTTACACAAATTGTGTAATGTAAAATTACTGGACCTTTTTTTTTATACCCACCCCACAGAAATCGTATAAAAACATGCCAAATTGACAAAAAGAAGGTGATTTATCACGTCTGAAATATAATTGGAGAAAATAAAAAGCCCCTTTATCTAACCAGAACAAACCCCTGACCGCCCTTTCTGGCTGATTCTCTGGGGCCAGAGGGGGGCAGTCATGGTTAGTTCTTTAAAAAGGGGTTTTTTTTTATTTTCCCCAATTTTTTTAAGGCGTGATAAATCACTAAAAGTATCCTAAAAATTGAAAATAAAACCATTCCTCTCCCCATCAATACCTTCCCAAACTTCGACTGATGTCGTAAATCTTTCGTTTTGGGAATACTTTTCGCGAGCTGTCTGCATCCGCTAGTGTTGACGTCTGCTACCCATTCATGAAAATCTTTTTTAATAATAATTATCTTAAGAATAGATGATATGAAACATGGTGTCAGGTGTTTAGCATAAAGTGGAGCCTGTATGTGAGTAAAAATTCTTAACGAACCGTACTGAAATATTGTAAAATTTGAAAAAAAAGTTAGCCGGTATAGTGAAGGTCGTAACTTCACATAATAAAAAGCATGGATAAAAATTCCGTCACCGCTTATTTTTGTCAAAATGTTGCAAAGAATTTGAAAGATTTAAACAAAGGTTTAACTGTTTTTTTTGTTGGCATCGGGTTGGAAGACAAGACTGATGAAAGAAAAGTAGCCTTGTTCTTAACTGCGGCTGGAGAAGAAGCCCGAGAAATACACTCATAAAAAAATTGTCTAGGGAACAAGAATCAAATTTTCTTATAACTTTTTGGGTAGATTATATACTTTAATATTTCCCCCTGACTTGTTCGAAGCCTTTCTTGTTGAAGACTACCAACAAAAAATAAATTTATAAAAAATTCAGAAAAAAAAAAACGAGAAATGAAAATAAATCACTTTAGAAAGTATCACAAATTCCATTCTTGTTCCCTAGATAATTTTGATGTGTATATTTAAGTAATACCTTTAAACTTTCAGAAGTGGATAAAAAGAACTACAAAAAAGTTGTTGAATGTTTTGATCAGTATTGTAAACCGCGCAGTAATGTAACATATAATAGGTTTAAATTTTTTAAGATATCTCAAGCTGAAGGTGAAAGTTTTGATTCCTTTTTAAAATATCTAAAAATAATGGCAAAACCTTGTGAATTTGACACTCAAGAAGAGTCCCTCATAAAAGATAGAATAGCTTTGGGTATTCAAGATCTGAATTTGCAAGAAAGATTGCTTAGTAAGGAAGCATTGAACTTAAAAACAGCTGAAGAAATGTGTAGGTCTGCAGAAGCAACTAAAATTCAAGCAAAAAGCTTACAGGGTCAAGAAATGGTTGATGATGTGTCAAATAAAAATTACAGTTTCGAAAACAGGAAGCAGAGTACTCAGGGTGTGAGGAAGAAAGAATTCAGCAAAAGTAAAAGGGGAAAATTATAATTGTTTTAAATGTGGGCGCGATCAGGGGGAAAAGGGGAATGTTTTGCTTAGGGGGAAAAAAATGTAATAATTGAAAAAAAAAGTTGGACACTTTGCGGTTGGTTTTTAAAAAAAAAAAATAAACTACAGTATAAAGTAAATGAGGTAAAATACTTAGGTAAAAAAAATATTCTAAGGAAGGAGTTAAACCAGAAAATTTAAATTTTGTTGAGGAATTTTTTAAAAATTTGAAGTGCCTAAAATTAAAAAAGAATTGTTAAGTCTGTTAGGAATGGCAAATTATCTTACGAAATACATTCCTAAAATGTCTCAAAAAAGTAGAGCCATTAAAAGTTTAATTAAAAATAATATAAAATATATTTGGACTAGTGAGCATGATAGTGCATTTAATAGATTACAAAGTGTGATAAGTAATCTTCCCACTTTGAAAATATTTGACAATAATTTGCCAATAGTTATACAAAGATGCAAGCAAAAGTGGTACAGGGGGGCTGCCTCATGAAAAAAAGGTATGCCAGGGGTTTTGTTCTAGAAGTTTAACTGAAATTTTAGTGTAGGTTTGCTCAAATTGAGAAAGAATATTTAGCAGTATGTTTTTTTTTTGTTAAAATTCCATCAGTTTGTTATGGTCAAAATAACATAGTAGTTCAGTCAGATCACAAACCTTTAGTAAGAATTCAAGTTAAAGATATAAATAAATTTTCTTCTAGATTACAAAGAATGCGACTTAAAGTTTTAAAATATAATTTTGTTATCGAGTACTTACCTGGAAGTAAGATGTATATAGCTGATTTGTTAAGTCGATCATACATTAAAGATAAGGTCAAAGAGGATATAAATTTTTCAGAGGTAGTACACTGTATTGAAAGTTCTCTGCCATTTACATTGAATCGGTTACAAGATATTAAACACAAAACTATTACAGATATAGATTTTAAACTTATAAAAGAATACTGTTCAGATGGTTGGCCAAATAGAGATTAGAAATTTTTCAAAATTACAAGATAATTTACTAGTTAAAAATGGTATAATTTTTTATAATGATCGTGTTTGCATTCCAAAATCTCTCAGATTACATATGTTAAATCAATTACATAAAACACATTTAGGAATGGAAAAAACGAAGGTAAAAGCAAGAAAACTTTTTTATTGGCCCGACATGTCTGTAGATATACAAGAATTTATAGGTAAATGTAGAACATGTGAAACTTATAGTAATAATAATGTTAAAGAACCACTCTTATGTCACGAAGTACCAATACTTCCTTTTGAGATTGTTGCATCGGATATCTTAGATTACGGTGGTAATTCATACTTAGTTGTAGTTGACTATTATATTAATTGGATTGAGCTTATTAAATTAGGAAATAAAAGTAATAATAAAGTACTTAGATATCTTAAAAATATATTTGCTACACATGGATTACCAAGAAAATTTGTTTCAGACAATGTTCCATATAATAGTATTTTATTTAAAAATTTCTGTAAAGAATATAATATAGAATATACGTTTTCGAGTTCGAGATATCCAAGGAGTAATGGTTTAGCAGAAAAGGCTGTAGGTATTAGTAAACAGATGTTAAGGAAATGCTTAAATGATGATGATCTCTTTTAATTTTTACTTGAGTATAGAAACAGTCCATCATGTGGTCTAAATGTTTCACCTGCGGAATTGTTCTGTAGTAGAGTCTTAAGATCAAACTTACCTGTATCACAAAATGTTTTAAAACCTAAAATTGTTGAAATTTATGACAAAAAATTACAAAAACAAAAAGTAATAAAAGATCATCATGATCATCTGGCTAAAGAAAAGTCTGATTTTCAAATGAATGATAATGTGTTATTAAATATAAGAAAAGAAGATACTTCTTGACAACCAGCAAAAATAGTTGAAAAACATTTAACTCCAAGATCGATATTCTTCTTTTCTTAAACACACTCAAAATGAGACTATAATTAATTCAAATAAGGCAGATTGTGATTTAGACGATAAATTAGCTTTACAGTGTGAACAAAATGTTCAGGACAATAGTGAAAGTTAACAAAGTGTTGGTAATAGTGACGATTTAAATTTAAGTAGTAATACAAACAATCTGTTAGCTAATAAGTCAAAATCAGGTAGATACATTAAAAAGCCTAAAAGGTATAATGATTATGTTACTTATTAAAGAGGGGGACGTAACATATACCTGATATGTTATATATTTCCAACAATAGTGTCTAGGGACACTACCACATAACCTGTAATTGAAGTAATTAATAAAGTTGTGTTGTTTAAACAAAATCTTTTTTAATAATAATCATCTGAATAATAGATGATATGAAACAAATCGCCCTTTTTAATATCCTTGTTGGTTAAAAAGCTATTTATCGAAAACTTGGATAAATATGTTTGTTTTTCAAACCGCGCATGACGTAATAGCTATCTATACTGATAAAATTATTAATCAATAAGTGGGATCTTAATCACTAGTTCGGCAGTTCGTGCAAAACACATCCTACGTACTTATTATTTTAAAAATTTACAATGGCAAAATTAAATAAAACCTTTATACTTCCAGAAGAAATTTTACAATATCAAATATGTACAAAGTGTAAGAAATATCTTTCTTGTTCTGTTAAGTCGTACTCTTCAGGTCAAGTGAAATGTGGCCGATGCGTTCAAGATAACGATGGTGGATCACCTTCATATATTGAAAAAGTTATTGAAAATGTTCTTTTTCCTTGTATAAATAGGTAAGGGGATAAACTACTATAATATTCTTACTTATGGACAAAAGTAAATTGTATTGCCAAACATAGTACATTCTATGAAAAAACTTTTTTTATCTCTTGATTCAAGTGGCATGATAAATATAAGTAATAACTAACAATGACACAACTAACGAAGCAGTGATAATTATAAAAATGATACTTAGATTAATTCATCCGAGTTGCGCAAAACGCATAATAATTTAATCTTGTGGCGTCGCTTCTAAAAATAATCTAAGTGGCATAAATCTATGACATATATGGCCTTGAAAGCTTCCAAAAGTTTTAATTTATCCTCTTTTAACCTGTATCCAAACTCAGACACGACATGGAGACAGTGGTCTCATATCTGGAAAATGACCTTTTCCACAACTCTAACATTCTTAATTACATCCAACGAAGTGTAATTTGTCTTGTTAATCACCCCCCTCAAATTATAAAGCTTCCTCTTCTCGTTTCCCAACCTTGACCGGTGCCTCTAAAGATATTGTGTCGGCCTCTGCTCTAAAACCAAATAAACAAGATAATTGCTCTCTCTGCAACTTGCAATAAAGCAATGTAAAGTATATAAGGCGTGTTGTTAAATTCATCGATGAATCGTGCGCACTAATCGCTGTTTCATCAAGCCGTTTTTAAATTAATTGATGGCAAAGCGCTAAAGAAAGATGGCCGTTGTTTTAGTAGTATATGGACAAGGATAAAACTAGCGGTAATCTAGTGTGACGTCACGATAGACTTCAGCGCTAAACCATCTGATGAATTTAACAACACGCCTTAATAAACTGATGCATTCATCTGGTCCTTCTAAGAATGTCTTAAACTTCCCAATCGGTTCATTCTGCTGTCATTGTGAGATTTTGCTGTAAACCTAGATTATAATAATAATAATAATAATGATATATATTATATATATATATATATATATATATATATATATATATATATATATATATATATATATATATATATATATATATATATATATATATATATATATATATATATATATATATATTATATATATATTATATATATATATATATATATATATATATATATATATATATATATATATATATATATATATATATATATATATATATATACGGGGTAATTCATGGGAAAGTCAATCCCGCAGGTACGTAGTCAGGGCCCCAAAAAAAAACATAAAAGTCTATACAAATATGGGTCCGCAAGTCCTTCGTTTCCGAGATACAGGATGTTCACCACAGAGCTGACATGTGCTTACAAGTAAATGGGGGAAATTTTTTTAAAAAAAAAAAAAACTAGCTTATGTTTTGCCGAATTTTAATTAAAAACAATAATTTTATTAAAAAAAAAAATTATATTGTTTAAATATAGATTTTGTTTTTTTTTTTTTTTTCTGTAATAAAATCGGGTGGTCGAAATTTTTTTAATCCAAATATCTCAAAAAAGGGGTTCTTATATCGACTTTTAACAGGTATACCTTTTTGACATAAAAATGACACAACATTTTTTAAATTTTTTTTAAAAAAAGTAATAAAAACCTCCCAAAAAGTTTTCATTGTTCAAAATAGTAACAAGACGTGTAGATAGCCCCCCCCACAAGTAAAAGCCGTAATAAGATTAGATTTAAATCCGTCATATAAAAAACCCCCCCGGTACCTTTTTTCCCCCAAATATCTTTTTTTATAATTTTTTTAAAAAAAGGAAAATTAAAAAAATTTTTAAAACACCCTGTTTTTTCGAAAACGAAAGCCTTGCGGACCCATATTTGTATAGGCTTTTATGTTTATTTTTGGACTCGTACTACTACGTACCTGAAGTATTAAAATTTCCTCATGAATCACATTATATATATATATATATATATATATATATATATATATATATATATATATATATATATATATATATATATATATTGGGAAAACGAAATCACACCCAGTCCTTTATTTTCAAAAAAGAAAAAAATATCGTTTTTAAGTTTTAGGATGACATATTTTTTTTTAAAACAATTTTAGATATTATAAATGTGCCTTTATTGGGGTTTTTCCAAAAATAACTTTGTTTTTTTTTAAAAAACCCCTTTTATTTTTGGGGTTTTTATAACGGATTTTTTATAAAACCCCAAGGGTTTCCCCAACCCCCATCTCTTTATTTTTGGGGAAAAGTAAAATTTCCAAAATTTTCCCCAATTTATTTTAGGGAAAACAAATGAATGTTAAATTTTTTTTAAATTTAATTTTATTTTTCCTGAAGACCCATCTGTAAAAAAAAATTTTTCCGGCATTACCGGAAAGGGGGAAAAATTACTTTTTTTTAAAAATTTTTTTTCAAAAAATTTTTAAGAAAACCCCGTATTTTTTAAAAGGCTAACATTTTATAAAATCTTTTTATATCCTATACCTAAAATTTGTTAGTTTTTGGGAAAAGGGCGATTGAAATGTTAGTATGTAGTGTATAGGGGAAAACAATTTTCTTTTTTCTCAAAAAAAAACAAAAATAGGTATAGGACTTAATTTTAGATTTTATATCAGGAATGACCCGAAAATCCAAAAATTTTAAAAAAAAAAAGGGGGTTTCATTAAAATTTTTAAAAAAATTTTTTAGAAAAGTCAAAATTTTGGCCCCTTTCCGGGGAAAGCCGGGGTTTTTTTTTGACTTTACAGATAAACCCCTTAACAAAAAAAAAATTGAACATAAAAAAAAAAAAACATTCATTTTTTTTTCCCCCAAAAAAACATAATATCGGTAATTTTTTGGGGTCTTTTTAACGCCATTTTCTCAAAAAAAAAGCGAATAGGTATAGAACATTTAGATTTTATATCAGAAATAAAAATTGTTAATCCCCAAATTCCGGGGGAAAAAAAATAAGGGGTTCCATTAAAAAAAAAAGTTGATGTCTTTCCGGTTAAACCAAAATGGCACATGTTATAATATCCCCAAAACGGCATCTTATAAAATAAAAAGTCATCCCAAAAAGAAAACCATATGTTTTTATTCAAGAAAATAAAACGGGTTTTTGATTTCGTTGTCACCCGGTTTTATAACAAAGAACATCTTGAGCACGTTTTGTAACGTTTTTCAAAGTAACAGTGATAACTTTAATTTTTTAAAGTTATTTTATCATGTCTGTTTTTGTTTTTTTTTTTTTATTGATAATTTCCCCTTTTTTTAAACATTTTCCCCTTTAATTTTTTTTAATACGGTATAGAACAACATCTTACTGACGTAATTTTTATGTATTTTTATATTAACGTTAAAATGTTGCCATGTATAGAATGGTCTTTTAAATACAAGTTCGATACATCTGTTAATATACGTATCAGATACGATTATAATTTGTTAAGACATAAAATGTTATTGGTGTAACGTTATAATAATGATATTATTTAATGCAGAATCGTTACGTTTACTGCGTCTATTATATTTCCTCGTGGTAATGTAAACACAATTAACATATCGACCTCGTTTGCTTAAATGTACCCCGCACAGAGATAGTTACATTTTTTGACAACGACGCCAGATTTAGAAAGAAAGATTAGCTTCGCTTTAATACTTAACCTTACTTTATTTTAAGAAACATTGTTTTTTGTGTTGTAAGTTTCAAGTTTTTTTCTCGAGATATTAAAGGGAAATATGGATCGGAAAGTAAGTATATTACACTTTTTTCTATTACACTTCAGTTTTTATGTATGTATGTAGGTATATAGATAAACTGACCAAAAATCCAGATTTTGAAGGTAAGGTTTTTAAGCCATAAGTCTAGAAAATCCAGCATTAGCCGTTTCCTTAAGATAAATATTGGGTTAATAAGTCCGGATTTAGTTTGGTGAGGTACCTCCCATTTCCTAGATACGTATAAATTTAAGAAAGTATAGATTAAAATTTGGTTGCTTTATACCTTACATATTAGTCATTTTTATAAGACTGGAAAGTAGTGTTGTTGCAAGTCGAGTCAAGCGGTTTGTAGGGCGAGCCGTAATTGGCCGTAGGCGACTTCTGGAAGCTTGGCGAGACCTGCAAAACACTTGTTTTTCGGTCATGTAATGTACAATGTTTTTTTCAACCGAAACTATTAAAAAAAAACAATAATAATATTTTAATAATCGACAATAGGTCTATTTATCCGCTTGACATGGATTTGATACTAATTATAACAATAAGAATATTTTAAAACACCCACAGAATGGTAGTACTTAGGCTAAGCCTTCGTGGGCTGTACAAAGATAAAAAAAATCCACTGCAGTTCGTTTCCGTAACAACCATGCATAAAAACGGCTATGTTCCAAATAGCAGCTTGTTTTTTATTTCAATGCAAAGTACCTAACAAATGGGTTTAGTGACAAATGAGTATTTTCCGATCGGTCAGAAAAAAACTTTTTAGGGGACTTATATAGCAAAAATTGGGTATTTTCAATAAATGAAATACGGTTGAATAAATTTGATCAAAGTTGTAACTCAAAGTATTCACTGTGAAGTATTTTATTTTGTACTTTTTAGAGGCCGTGATGTTAGACACTTGACACATAAATAATAGTAATA
This sequence comes from Listronotus oregonensis, assembly GCA_019359885.1. Classification (NCBI taxonomy): domain Eukaryota; kingdom Metazoa; phylum Arthropoda; class Insecta; order Coleoptera; family Curculionidae; genus Listronotus; species Listronotus oregonensis. The sequence continues at coordinate 76,481 of JAHBCN010002334.1, forward strand.
ATAATAATATTAAAATTATTAGTAAATTAATTTTTAAATAAATTGTAGTTGCAGCACATTATGTTTTCAAATGACAACTAATCAAAAAGTGGATTGGCAATTAAAAAGACAGGCATAGGTTTAACATGCTCAAGGAACGTAACTAGTATAACTGTAAGTAAAAATTTTTTTAAGGGATAAATTGAATTTTTAATTGGATTGTTTCTCAAATAGAAGCAAAATAATTATGTAGTACAAAATGTCTAAATGTTTTTTTTAAATTGGGTGGTTTATCAGTAGTTTACTCTACCATTTAGTAATGCCTTATCGAGTAGCTAATATAAGAGAAAATTTGACTATATACTTAAAAAATTGTAGGTTTTAAAGCCAACACAAGGTTTTTATCCTATATAATTGGGAAATAAAATATCTAGGATACTACCTGCAAATACAGTTTTTTTTTTTTGCTAAACTTGTGATATAAAATTATCTTTTTAATTAATTAAGCAATTATGTCAGTAACCAAAAGTTTTGGGGCAAATATTTTAAAAAGTTGTTTTTTCAGGTGCAACTAGGAGGAAAAATAGAACAGAATATGGATATTAAAATACATGTACATACGGTTTATTTTTAATAAGGATTTATAAATTATGTAGGCAATTTTATTCCTAACTTTGAACCTTTTTACTTTTTTTAAATATCACTTATATTTACATCACAAAATATTTAAGACTTTTATAAAGTAAATTAAGAAAGATAAACATTATCACATGAACATTTTTTGTATGAACTGTTACAGTTTATATGGATTTAGAAAATAAGCTTTCCATATTAAATAGTCTGTACAAAAATTTGGGAAATATGAAAGGAGAGTTGTAGACATCAAATATTTTTATGAATAAATTTTTCCTTATAGTTTATATAAGTTTTTTTTTTAAATTAGGGATAGTTACTTGTTACTGGTTTTATCTTGGAAACTATTGTACAGGGTTTTCCCGTATAATTGCGCACCCCTTTAAAATCTTTATTTTTATAGATAGAAAAAAATAGTTGATATGAAAGTTGGAGGATTTTTCATGAAGATTTTCATGGTGTAAAATAGAAAAACAAATGATGATCGGAAAATTAACAAACCACTATCAACTTCGTTATTTTAAACACCCTGTATATGATTGAAAATTCAAATTCTGCTAATCTTCCTCTTTTCAAAAATATATAACTTATCTATGTTCGGATAAACGAGTTGCAAGTTATTTGAATTTAAAATCTGTTCTTTTAAGCCATAGTTAGCCATGGATAGAACCCAGAGTTTGGCAAAGTTAAGTCGCGTTAGCCATGGTTCGTCTTGGAAACCAAACAAAAATATAAATATTTGACAGAAGTCAATTTCATTTAAAATAACGAAGTTGATAGTTAATTTTCCGATCATCATTTGTTTTTCTATCTTACACCATGAAAATCTTCATGAAAAATCCTGCAACTTTCATATCAACTATTTTTTTCTATCTATAAAAATAAAGATTTTAAAGGGGTGCGCAATTATACGGGAAAACTGTACTATTTCAGGCTGGATGAAAAAATAATAATCAAAAATAACAGGCGATTTATCACAACATTTTTACATCCATTTTTTTCTGTGGCATCTTTAATAGCAGAGTGGACGCAATATTTACATTTATACACAAAAATGCTAAAACTTTAGGGTAAACAAATATTGTAAATTCATTGATTTCTTGATGTTTTAATAATCGATAGGGTTCTTCACAGTTTTAGTTTTAGAAAACTCAAACACAAAGGATATTTAATCAAATCTTTTTTACTTGACCAGCTTACATTTTAAAAAATATGTTTCACTTTGTTAGTGCTTTTTTGCGTATAAGTAAATTTTCGACCACTCTAGATGTTTAACAGAAAATAGTATATGAGAAAAGGCGTGAAAAATCGTTTAGTAATTTTAATCAAATTCGTGATCAATTACTTAAATATCAAAAAAGTTTGCCCTTTTTAATATACTTAGTATCATCCAAGTGATAAAGTCGCCAAGTTAATATGTTTAGTGACTTTTGAAGCCATCTTCTTTATACTAATTTTTATTTTAAAGCTGTACCATCCTTATGTTGCTGGACATTAAATGGTTAACAAAATACAATTTACGACCATACTTAATTAAACATTCTGTATTTTTACCATACACCACACATTAGGGATCCAAAAGATCTTTTAATGTTATATAATCAACATAACAGAACCACCTATTTAAATCCTTAGAAAAACCTCTTTATAACGTAAGTTATATAACGTGGATGTTTCAGAATATGTGCTAGGCCCAACCAATGCAAAATACATAACGAGGCCGTGTAAGTTTCGAAACCAAAACGTTGTATTTTTAACGTAACTACGATTTTGTTAAGTTGAAGAAAATATAACGAAACTGTTAGGTTCAAGGCGCTGTTATTGTTTCAAGATGATTAACAAAGGAACAAGAAAACATAAATGTAACGTTATTAAGATGATTTTTTGCTTAGTGGGATATATACATATATATATATACAGCACTGGCGGCTCCTCCTTAGGTTTGCCCTCAAAATCCCCAAAAAAGGTTTAAAATAAAATTTTAAAAATATATATATTAATCATTACATAGTTACAGATTTAAAAAAAAATGTATTCGAACATCTGTATTCTTTGTTTTATTAATGTTATCTCGAAATAACATCCAAATTATAAAAAAACTTAACTGCTGTCGCTAAAATATCAATAATATAATCGCGCGTCGCGTAGCGTGGCATCCTAGAAGCCGATGCCGATGCGATGGTTGCAATCAAAGTGCAAACCCAATTGGATTCATTACGAGTACGCGTAAGTATATGGAGTTGCCTATCTTGGCATTGGGCGCTGAATTTAGTCTCATAAGCGGCATGCGGTTTGCAGTCCCACTGCAAAACCTTTATTTATATCGCAGGCTGATTTACGATTTATTGAAGTATAATTTTTTATTTTGGTTATATGTGTAACATATGTAGCTACTTGTATGATCTTTATTACAGTTTTTGTATGTCTATTTATTTACATTAAGTTTATTGTGGTTATTTATTTATTTTTTTAAAGAACCATTAGAATTGCAACCCCTTACTTTTTAATCCACGAGCCGCCACTGATATACAGTATGTCCACGGATAGACATCCTATTAGGACAAATGGACCAAAAACTTCGACAAAAAGTCATTCCTGATAAAAAGTTCTGCATCTCGAAAAAATGTAGTCTACAAGGAGAATTTTTGATTTTTTTATACAGGGTACCCAAAAAATAAAAAAAAACATGTACCATCAAGAATAAACTACCTTTATTTATTGTTTTAAAGTAAAATGCAAATAAAAAATGTTTTGAATCCTATTCAGTGTTCACATAAAGAACCCAAGTTACATATGTCCCCGGTACTGTAATAGCAGTTCATCCAACTTATCCGAAAAAAAGGTTTGTAGCATTTTCATGTATGAATTCCTGTTGCACATGTTCTCAAAGAAAAACGGTCCTATTATCCCAAAATACGAAATGGGCAAGAAGGGGATGGGCAGGAGTTCTGAGTTCGGGATTTTCTTTGCTTCAGCAGTAAGAAAAAGTTATGATCACATTAGACGGCAATTTGAAAAATGCGTCGAACACGGAGGCGTATTTGAATAAATAATTGTTCTTTTGTGTTGTGCAATGTTCTTGTTTAATTAATTTTAAAATTAATACGTTTCTTATGTAAGCACTAAATAGGATTTAAAACGTTTTGCCATTGTACTTTAAGACGATAAATAAAGTAAGTTTTTTCTAGATGGTATTTCATGTTTTTTTATTTTTTGGGTACCCTGTATAAAAAAATTAAAAATTCTCCTCGTAGACTACATTTTTTCGAGATGCAGAACTTTTTATCAGAAATGACTTTTTGTCGAAAAACGAAATTTTTGGGCCATTTGTCCTATTGGGATGTCTATCCGTGGACATACTGTATATATATATATATATATATATATATATATATATATATATATATATATATATATATATATATATATATATATATATATATATATATATATATATATATATATATATATATATATATTTATATATATATATATAAATATATATATATATATATATATATATATATATATATATATATATATATATATATATATATATATATATATATATATATTATATATATATATATATATATATATATATATATATATATATATATATATATATATATATATATATATATATATATATATATATATATATATATATATATATATATATATATATATATATATATATATATATATATATATATATATATACATATATCTATGTATATATATGGGGTTTACAGAATGTTGTGAGGAAAATTTAAGGGAAGATTCTACATCTAAAAATATAAAAAAAAGTTCATATAAACATGGGTCCGGAAATGCTTTGTTTTTATAATACGGGGTGTTTAAAGTTTTTTGTCTTTTATAGTTTATTTTACATTTCTCGAAAACCCGTGGAGATATTGAAATGAGTTTTGGTACACGCAAATGTATAATTATAGGTCACATTCACATGTACAAAATTGTTTTCTAAGGCACACACATCAGTGGCGTTCGTGTTGGTAAGTCCTTATTTTTAACCAGGAAAACTGTACGCCACTAACTAGATTAAAATTATTGGGTTCAGTGGCGTCTCAGTGGACACTACAACCAATATTATTGAAAAAAAAGTACGCCACTGCTTTTGTAGCTTTTAAATTTTTTGCCGATAAAGCAACTAAATATACAACTTTTTTATCTCATGTACTTTTTTTATATCTAGCTTTGTTTTTAAAAAAAAAAATTGAAGTCACTTGAACTCATTCTAAAAAGTATTTTTCCATGTTCATGATATGCATTAGTGTGGCTTTTTTTTTGAAGCTAGATATGAAGAAAACTCAAGAGACCAAAAAGATGTATTTTCAGTTGCTTAATTAGAAAAAAAATATATAAAAACTACAAAATGTCAATGGCTTACTTTTTTAACTTTTTCTTCAACTTTAACGCCCTGTATCTCAGAAACGAAGCAACTCCGACACATGTTCATAGGAACTTTTTTTTTTCATAAAACGATCTAAGGAATCATATTTGAAGTTTCGTAAAAGAAAGAGAAAAAATATTTAAAATAATATTTGATTGTATTTTATTCCTTACCTTTTAAAAACCTATTTCCCTCCATCCAACAAAAATAAATGAATCTGCTGCAGGCTACAAAACTTTTTTAATCTCAAGGTGAGTTCCAGTGCTTATTTATAATTCTGATAAGGATAAGATTCTATTTTATTTATCCTATATTTTTCATTTAAGGTAGTTCTTTCCCTACAGTCCAGTAACAAAGTTTTGGCTTCCTACCCATATCATACGCACCATGGTTACAGGTCAATATTTTTTAACATGACTGTACCCCTTACACTATCGCACTACGATAAATTTGCGTATTTAAAAATCTGGCAACGTCGGATATTTATTTTCCTACTCGGCTTGTACAGTCCAGCGTTACTTATACCGAATTTGTTTAAACAACCAAAAGGTTGTTGCCAAATTTTGAACACTTTTAATTTATCATTTAAGTTTTAAGCACTTAATGCTTTCTTTTACTAAATATTACACCTATATTTTTTAAATACAGGTCTAATCTTTAGGTTTAATATGTCTTTATTTTTAAAAATAATATAATATAGTGCCTCCAATCTTTTTTTGTTTAAGTTAATTAAATTCATTGAGGAATGTTGTTTGAATTTGGTAATGCGGCAAACCGACGGAGCACGGCGGGGTCGGATACGTCAGACGGGCGACGACAGCTTAGTTTTCATTTATGAAGACAGCTTGCGCAAATATGTAATTTTATTTGGTCGTCTATAAATTTTTTGTTACACTTGCTAGGCTGATGATTATTTTTATGGGCCAGTCATTAACGGCGTTAGAAGTATTTTTAGGGTTTTATTGTTACTTACTGATAATACATATAATAAAACCTACATAATTAATAAATTACCCTTGTATCCTTGAGCCCACGGTGAAGTCACTGTGAAAGCGCTGTGTTCATGAAAAAACTGTGAAAACCCACAGGTTCCACGATGTTTTCACAGTGAAATTGTGTGAAAACATCGTGTGAAAATCCATAGGCACACCGTGTTTCCACAGTGGTTTCTTAGTAAACCCACGATGGATACAAAAAAACAATACATTAGAATTTTAATTTATAGTTATACACTATGTATACAATATGGAAATCCTGGAAACAGTGGAACATATATACGATGTATTTACGATGTGTTAGCCCACAGTGTTTTCATTGTGTATACACTGTGGGCTCAAGGATGCGACATATATTTTTCGACTTTAGAATTATATGGCCAATTCTAAACATTTTTGTGTAAAATACCTCATCAATATTTACCAGTTTTCAAAATAAAGTTAGTTAAAAATTAACAATTTAGTCACTGTGACTGCTTACTGAGCATTTGATTAAAACGCCAGTTTTAAATTTTTTACGTTTTATTTTGATAGTGACTTTTTACGCATACTGTACGAGGCTATGCTGCTACATCCAGGAAGCTTTGTTTGAAATCTGTGCTCGGCGAGCAATGACGAATTTGCTTCAATCTGACGTAGTCTGAATTATCTAGTCGCTTAGAATGACGCTGGCGCTCGCTGAGCACGGATTACAAATAAAGCCCCTTAGCTATACTTAGTGCTTATAGGTAAAATCATTATGTTAGCCAATTATTACCCTATGGCACCTTCTAATAGTCTCGCATCGCACATCAAATACGTCGCAACAAGTTAAAAAATACTGCTTTTGTTAATATAACTTTAGTAATGTAGGCTCTTGGAGATGATACATTAAATCCATGTAGAATTTTTTGAATAATTTGTGTCCAGTAAATCGACAAATTTCGATGTAGGAGCATAAATAGCCAAATGCTACATTAGATACTAACTACCTTGTGTGCCAGAAATTCCTTATCAGGTGCTGTTACTAAGAATTCTTTTACTTGATCCAATTCCAGAACCTTTGATTTTTTCAACTAGGTCGATTTCTTCAAGAAGTAGGCCAGAAGCACCTTTTCTTACGTAATGTTTTCAACATTGCGGCTGGCGCACCACTTTTTATATTCGGAAAACTGCTTCTCGTAATTTTTTCCCTATATCCATTACCACGAATGGTCAATTTTTGACAATTTCAGTTTAATAGCGTTAGATTTTGTTTAGTGTCATAGGAACACAGAAATTGTTTCTGGTGGTGTATCAATATCAACAATATAATAACCCTACACCTGACAGCCTCGCTTCCATCCATAAAGTTTATTATCTAAAGTACATCAAATAGTATATAAACCTAGGGACTAAAGCGTCTTTTAATCCCTTAGCGATTTGTAACCCTCCCTACTGTCGGGGTAACAACATTTTGCCGCGGGATTAAAAGTATCCTTTAGTCTCTAAGTTTATATGTACTATTAATAAATCGTTAAAAATATGAATTATAAATAAATATTGTTTGTCAAGTTTTGTTTTATATATATATATATATATATATATATATATATATATATATATATATATATATATATATATATATATATATATATATATATATATATATATATATATATATATATATATATTGTCTAGTATATTCTGTATTTGAAATTAAATTTTTTAATAAACCCATAATACAATGTAATAAACCCTTTTTATGATTATATAAACTTATTATTATTATCATTCAATAAAAAAAATAATAAATTTTTAAATTAATTTTTAGTCGTTTGGTAATTTCGCGCTTTTTTCTTTTACTCCGCCTTTGGACTCGTTTCAACGTTGCCAGTTCATCTACTTGCAGCTCTTTCTCATATCCCTACCCGTAAAAATATTTCTCAAAGATGAATTAATATTAGTTTTTTGTCAAACTACGTGGTGAAAAATTTTAATTTTTTTTAAATATTCAAATATATTTTTCTTTATTATACTAGTTTTTCGTAAGGATGGTAAGTCTCCTTTAAAGGCAAAAATTAATAAACCTGTCATTTTCCCACGCTTCTTCCATGCTACATGTACAAAAATTGCAATTTTTAATGACGATTATCTCGTATTAGACGTGGTCAATCTTCTTTAAATTTTACCAGCACATGTGTTGTACATTTAATAACTTATATTCAAAATTTGAAGGATTTCTTAAGATGTTGCTTGCATGACCCAACTACCTTAAAGGCTTTTTGATGTTATGAGAAATAAAATGCATTAAGTTATTTTTACAAAATATTATGTATTAACATTTAAATTATAAATTTTAGAAACAATTTTAATGTTTTTAAAATTTGGTTTTAAAATCAAATAAATAATTAAAATTTATTTAGAGTCTCTTCCGTACTTCAATATAATAATATAATAATACTTTTGATGTCTTATTTCTAACCCTAATGTTTTAGTTCGTCCTGTGATAGAGTTTTCTCTCCCAAAAATTTGTTTTGTTGTGCTTTGTCCCGTTCAAATTTGTTATGTTATCTCGGTATTTGTGCCAAGTGATGTGTTTTCTTAAGGTATGTACACACCGAAAAAACAAACAAGAACAAACATCAGCGAACAAACGTTTTTCTTCAGTGTAGACAGTTAAAACGGCAAACAAACGATTGTTTGTTCTTGTTTACACATGTTTCAGTGGACGTCGGTACATCAAAGAGAATTTCTGTTTTTATGGTCATCCATAACTATTTCAACTAGTCGAACAAGAGTAAACAAACATTTGGTTGCGCTATGTAGACAGAAAAAGCGAACAATAAACCAAAAACATACAAAGAAAGTGAACAAGAATGTTTGTTTTTGTTTGTTTTTTCGGTGTGTACACACCTTTACGGAGTTGCTTTACTTTTAAATTTGGATAAATCTCCTATAATGAGGTAAAACTTTATTATTTAATATTAACTCACTTTCCTATTGCTTAATTTCCCGTATTTTCTTTATATTTTCCTGTAATAAACTTAGAAAATTTCAATGGACTTTTTAGTTTTAGGTTATGATTCTACTTATGTTAAAAACTTAACTGTTCAATTGTTTTTCTGTATAACGACTAGCGTAGTTACCCTTAGCACGTTAAAATTACAACTGCCCCTTAATTTTGGCGATGTCCCTTTATATAATTTTGTGAAAACAATTGAATTGTTACATGAGCAACGCCATTTTTTGAGTTGTTTTTGGATAATAAAATTTATGAAATATTGGTTTGTTTTGAAAATATTCCTCTTACATAATTATATATGTTTAGTCAGTTTTCATTTGGTCCTAATGTTTTACTTTTATTTAATAAACAAATTATTTTCGCGCTTTTTATGTTTTTATAAGATTTAAAACAAACTTTTGGTATTTTTCTACAACTATCGGCTTTAAATTATAAACCTTAATTTTATCTTACTATATGCACTACATACAACCCCTAAAATACATTTTTAATTGTGTAAATTTGAGTTCAATGACCCTTGGTACAATTGACCTTGGGTATCCTATCTTATATCTAAAAATACTAATACTTTGTTAAGTTTTTTCGTGGATTTTATGTTTAAAACTTATTGTCCAATGTCTTAGGCACTATTTATAATAGCTTTTGTTGTAGCTTTAAATTACGCCACTTTGTTTTATCGTAAATTCTGATACAGTGTGCACTATCACTTTCAGTCACTTTATTTTATGCAAATTCAATAACTTTTTATTAGTCCCTTTGATTGTTCTTGTACATAGCAAGTTGATTTTATACATACAAACAATACAAACATGGATCTTTTTTAATGAACACTTTGTATATTATACATTTCTTTATATGGATAATGTTTCTTAGATCCCCCCTTATATTTTGATCATACTTTGGTTACGTTAGTTAACAAATATGAAAAATTATGACATTTTATAGTTTAGCTCCGGGGGTTGAAATGGTGAACTTTTTTATAATTTAACTTTTTTTGTGTTTATTGTTTTAAAACCTTTTTAAGTTGGTTTCTATAGTTTCTTTATATTCTATTATGTTTATATTTATCATTTTGACTATTATTTAACAAGATTCACTTATTTCCATGTATGTCCCAAATTTTAATATTTTTATATTTATATATTTGTATATATATATATATATATATATATATATATATATATATATATATATATATATATAACAGGGTGATTCATGTGGAAATGTCATTACTTCAGGTACGTAGTCAGGCTCCAAAAATAATCATAAAAATCTATACAAATATGGGTCCACAAGGCCTTCGTTTCCGAAATACAGCGTGTTAAAGTTTTAGTTAATTTTTACTTTTTTGTAAATAAAATTTATGATAATGTAAATATTGGAGTAAAAATTGATATCCGGGGGTTTTTTGGTATGACGGATTCAAATCTAATATTAGTACGGCTCTTACTTATAGGGGGTGCCACCTACACGTCTTTTATTATTTATCACAACTTTTTGGTACGGCCTTGTATTACATTTTTAAGTAAATAAAATAATTGTTTTGTCATTTTTACGTCAAAAAGGTATACCTGTTAAACGTTGATATGAGCAACCGTTATCGAGATGTTTGGATTTAAAAAAATTACGAAGCATCTGATTTTATAATAGCAAAATTAAAAAAAAAATAAAACAAAATGTATAATTAAACAATATATATTTTAAATTTCAATAAAATTATTGTTTTTTAATTATGTTTAGCAAATCATAAGTTAGGTTTTATAATTTTCAAAAAAAAAAAAAAAAAAACAGTAAAACTAAACCCTTTATATATATATATATATATATATATATATATATATATATATATATATATATATATATATATATATATATATATATATATATATATATATATATATATATATATATATATATATATATATATATATATATATATATATATATATATATATATATATATATATATATATATATATATATATATATATATATATATATATATATATATATATATATATATTATATATATATATATATATATATATATATTATATATATATTATATATATATATATATTATATATATATATATATATATATATATATATATATATATATATATATATATTTTATATTTTATAAATTTTATACGGGGTGTTCAGAAAATTGAAAAAACTTAAAATGGTACAAGAGTAAAGTGCATTTATTTGATAAGGTATGGAAATAAGTTACTAGGAAAAGTTGCTCAAAATTAAAAGGTAGTCTCTTTTACCAATTTTTGAAAAAATCCGCCTACTTTTATTTATTTGTGATTAAATTTATTTTAATAGCAATTTATAATCAAATTTTTTGCTGTTAAATAAACATCTAAAACTGACGATACTGCGGCTAATGAATTATAAAAGCCAAGTGTCAATAAAGCTTGTCACTATCAACGGCTACTAGTACAAAAATTTTAAATTAGTTAATTGATAATGAAATTTTAATTACAAATAAATAAAAGTGGGCCGATTTTTTTAAAAATTGGTATTAAAGACTACCTTTTACGTTTGAACAACTTTTTCTTGTAACTTATTTCCATATCTTTGCAAATAAATGCACTTTACTCTTGTACCATTTTAAGTTTTTTCAATTTTCTAAACACCGCGTATAAAATATGTTAAATGTTTTTATCCCAATCTTACTCTAAGAAGTAGCAAATTTTTTTATCTAAGTAACTTTTTTCGATAAAATTAAAAATAAAGAAGTTTTTCTTACTCAACACCTTTTCCGTGGACACACCAGTACATCCACGGAAAAGGTGTTGAATAGTAAAAAACTTCTTTATTTTTAATTTTATAAAAAAAAACTATTTAAAAAAAAATTGCTACTTTTTTAAAGAAGATTGGGATAAACATTTAACAAATTTTTACGCGGTACTCGAAAATTGAAAAAACTTTAAATGGTTCAAGAGTAAAGTGCATTTAGAAGATATGGAATAAGTTACTAGGAAAAGTTGTTCAAAAGAAAAGTAGTTTCTTATATCAATTTTCAAAAAAAATTTAAAATAAATTTAATTACAAATAAATAAAAGTAGACCGATTTTTTCAAAAATTGGTATTAGAGGCTACCTTTTAATTTTAACCTTTCCCAAACTTATTTCCATATCTTATCAAATAAATGCCTTTACTCTTGTACCATTTTAAGTTTTTTCAACACCCCTATAAAATTTGTTAAATGTTTCTATCACAATCTTATTTTGAAGTAGCAAAAATTTTTATCAAGGTACTTTTTTCGATAAAATCAAAAATAAAAAAGTTTTTTCTCTTTCACCTTTTCCGTGGACATACTGTATATATTTATATATATATATATATATATATATATATATATATATATATATATATATATATATATAATAATAAATACTGAAATGTATTAAAATGCCAGACTGTAATAAAAATTTTCGCGACTATCTAAATAAAAGTATAGAATGTCCTGAACTTAAGATTAGGCACATTACCTTTAATGAAACTTGCAAACTGATTAGTAATTTAAAAAACAAAAAAAGTAAAGATCATTTTAGAGTCAGTGTGAAAATATTAAAAACGATTAAAAATTAATCGATAGTACCTCTTATTAAATTAATAAACTTAGCTATAACGCTTGAAATTTTTCCAGACATACTAAAGACTGCAAAAGTCATTCCTATTTATAAACTAAAGGGTTCAGTGGATGATTGTTCAAATTATAGGCCCATCTCACTGTTACCTATATTATCAAAATTTTTTGAAATGGCAATTAAAATTCAGTTCACTGATCACTTTGAAAATAATGCATTGTTTTTAAAAGGGCAGTTTGGCTTTAGAAATAAAAAATCCACATCACTGGCAATAAGCTGTCTTGTCGAGCACATTCAGAAAGGTTTTGAAAATGGCCTTGATACTTTTGCTTCTTGCTTGGACCTAACAAAGGCTTTCGATTGTGTTCGGCATGACATTTTGCTGGAAAAACTGCCATATTACAGGATTGGCAATGGTATGACAAATCTGTTGAAATCCTACCTTTCATCACGATTTCAGTTTGTTGCGTTTGGAGGAAAAAGCTCAAGTCTGAAATCAATAAGTTATGGTGTGCCCCAGGATTCTGTCCTAGGCCCGGTGTTGTTTCTTATTTTTATAAATGAGCTTCCCAACTTTTAGGATTTAATCAAGATGATCTTATTTGCTGATATTACCACTACACTTAATAGTTATCATCCATCTCAAATCCAGTGCATTGTGGAAACACAAGCTAACATTTAGCAATGGTTTCTTGCAAACAAACTATGTCTTAACATACAAAAATCTCAACACATAAACTTCACACTAAGACAGTTGCCAAGCCACAAACCATTTGACACAAGTAAGGAAGTTGTTTTTCATGGAGTTATACTTGACTCAGGACTGACTTGGGAGGCACATGTTGCCCATCTTTGCAAAAAATTGTCAAGAGCACTGTTTTTAATAAGGGGACTTTCTCGCTGCGTGTCCTTGGATGTAATACTCTGCGCTTACTATGCAATGTTTACATCAAGGATGTCCTATGCTCTGATTGGGTGGGGACATTCATCCCATGCTGCAAAAGTTTTTTCATTGCAGAGAAGATGCATTCGCATAATTGCTAATATTGGCTACGGGGATGATTGTAGACAACATTTTATTAAACTAGGGCTTCTTACTTTCCCTATGTTTATATATCTTTCAGTGCCTCATATTTATTAAACAGAACATTCACTTGTACCAAAGCAACCAGCAGGTCCACATACACGTAACAATTAGGATTTAATCCATAACTATCACAGATTTGGAAGATCCATGGATGGCACCAATTACTTCTGTATAACGTACTTTAATGCACTTCCGCTGCACATTAGGAGTTTAAATGACAAAGCTTTTAAAAGCACAATAAAAAAGTTCCTCTTAAGAAACGTTTTTTTTTTGGGTTAAAGAATACCTGGGCACTGGCTTTGTTTTTGATTGCTGACAATTTTTTTTAAGAGAATGATACTCCAGGACTCTCATGGCTGCAAATCTTTTTTTAAAATAATTGTTTTAGTTTTATTAAATTTTAATGATTGTATATGACTGTGTTTTATTGTAATGTAACTGTACTTTCTTTCTTATTTTAGTGTAAAACTTAAGTAATCAATATATTTTGTAGATTGTTCTATCTTAATTTGTTTTAACATGTAATAATTGTATTCATTTCTTATATCATGTAAATTGACGTGTAAAAACAGGTATGTAGTGTAATTACGAATGAACAAATAAATAAATAAATAAATAATATAAGCTTTTTTATTTATTGTAAAGTTCCCTTTATGTTTTTCGGTTATTTCTAAGAAACATCTTTTGTTATTACTATATTCAGTACTTAAAATTTTTATTTCATTGAAGTTGCATACCTACATGTCTTGAGTCGATAAAGTGTGGCGATAAACCACAAGTTTCCTTATTTAATCTAGCGTCACTTTTATGTAGCGTAATCAAGGAAGTTTAAAGGTGTATGGAAGCCCAATACTGTAGAACAAAATTGTCCAGGCAGGGCAGCGGGAATAGGGGGGTTGGCCCCGCGGAATTTGCGCAATGAATAGTAGGTCAGGGCCGGATTTCCATAATTCTTTGTTACTATCTATAAAATTGACATCATCAAATGTCAAATTCCAACATTCACTTTTTTCTTTTTTGCACAAAATTGTTTATATATATATATATATATATATATATATATATATATATATATATATATATATATATATTAAGGATACTACTTAAAATATTTCAAATTATTGTGTAATATTAGATTTTATATCATCTGATATAATATGGAAAGAATAGATGGCGCCACTTTACTGCCTTCTATTTAAATGGTCGATATTTTTGGAAGTTTTGTATTTTTACCAAAAATCTTTGTAAATAAATAAAAACACGATTTTTTAAAATAGATTTCAAACATTGTATGATAGTATTATATACTTATCACCAATTTTGTGATAAAATAAGGGCAAGATAGTGTAAATGAGTTTAATCTATCTAATTCTAAGATTGTGGTTGTACATTAAACAGTGAAAATTTTTATAACTGCTTTTTAGGCATATACTTTTCACTAATAGCAAACATTCATGAGACAGAATAACAGTGGTTAAAAATGTTTAGTAACCTTTGGTGCCTGAGTATCCATTGTAACAGTATCCGTTAAATATTATGTGTGTACAGTAGGTCGAGCTTAAAAAGTTGATAATGCAAGATTAAGAAACCAAAAATCTAATTTATCTTTAAACAAATGGTATTGTCTCGAAAGTTGCCTCCTCTCCGATTTTGATCAAATTTGGTATACAGGGGTTTTTAGGGGCGCTGATTACAAATCTGAAAAAAATATCTTTTTGGCAACGTTTCGTTTCCAAAATCTTCATCATCAAAGTTGAAAATTAAACTAATCTCATTTTCACTATATTCTCCCTTCTTTTGTACGCAATTCTTGATTTTTTACACTATGTGGCACAATATTTTATAAACACCTTTTAAAACCTTGTATTTTTTTATTTTACATCTTTTTCCATAAATTGCGAACTTTTAAGTTCAAAGGAGCAACCATATTTGCTTAAAAAATAAAAGTGTAAAAAAGGTGTAAAATAAACATAAATAAAAGTTTTTAAAAGGTGTTTGTGAAATATTGTGTGCCAATTTAGTGTAAAAATATAGAATTTTGTGCTAAGAGAAGGAGGAATAGTGTAAATAAGGTTAGTTTAATTTTCAATTTTGATGATGAATATCTCGAAAACGGAACATTGCCGATTTTTTTTTAGATTTGTAATCAGCGCCCCAAAAAACCGTACCAAAATTGTAATTCCTTTCATTCAATTAGAGGGACCTGTATATATTAAAATTTGCCTGGTCTGCCCAGTAATCAATAATTTTGATCCTTTAAAAGAGTGTACTAAATTATTAAATGAAATAAAAGTACCTAAATGTAAACCTTATTTCTTTTTAATAATCCACAAACACAAACATTGTGGAAATCATCTAAAAAGGTAGTTAAGATTGCCTTACTTTTCTCACTAATATTTCCTATGAAATTTTCATTTTCTATTATTCATAATTGATATATTATTATTTATTCGGTTACCTAACGTTACGTCTTATAAGAAGCACCTAATTTAAGTATAAAAATACTTACCTAAAGTTAAAAAGACGGGTATGTTACCTTACTCGGTCTCATAAAATTATAATGTGTTGGCTAACTTCACACTGATTTATCAGTGTGTAAGTAAACAACACATTAAATTATTTCGTGGAATTTTGTTATTGCGCAGAATCGGCGGGGCCAACTCTGACAGTTATTTTCATACTGGGCTGGACATTTTTTGATCGAATGGGCCATAGCATTGGGCTTCCATACACCTTTAAACTTCCTTGAGCGTAATACGTTTGTTAAATTTTGATTTGTTTGACCTATGTGTTTTTTGTTTCAATGACGACCAGGAATACAATAAACACAGTGAATTTATTTAATATCGGTTCTATATCTTTTGATTTTCTATATTTTTCCCGGTGACAGCATGCGTTCGTGCGGTTATGCATTTCTATATAATATTTTATCCCTTGTAAAAGCATATATACTAAACTATGTTTATTTGTAGGTTTGAAGGTTGTAACCATCTTTTAACATATGGAGAGGCAACTGAGCATGAAACAACTTGCATTGGTACACTCTATGGTTGTCCATTATGCACCACTGAAACATATCCTGAAAATTCTATTTTGTCTCTGATCGATCATTTCCGAATTTTCCATTCGAAGTATATTTTAAAAGACCCAATGTTTATGATAAACGCTGGTGATCAAAAATATTATTTATACTGTGATACAAGAAGTAACTTACTTTTTTTAATCTACGTTAATTTTACGACTGAGCTTTTACATGTAAATGCGTCAACTTCAGATAACAGAAAACTTAAACAAAAAATATTGTTGTTTGAAAATGATAACCAAGGTGATAATTTATTTATATTTAC
>JAHBCN010002335.1:0-55000 GCA_019359885.1 Listronotus oregonensis
TTGTGTGTTTGACGGATTGCCGAGTCTTATTTATATTGCAGGACATGTCTACCGATAATATTACCCCATTCTCCGACATATATTTGTGCACTTTCCTTTCTGTTACCTTGTTTAAAAAAAAATCGAAAAACCATGGTTTCTCACTGTACACAGTACTTTCAACTATCTAATTTATAATTTTCTTGAAAAATAAAAACTAGGTGTATGGTTTCATATAAATACAGCATGTTGTTTCTACACAGTTTTTACATTCTACTTGCTCAAATAAGTACCTACAGATATACAAGACATAGTAAGTTAAAATGTATTCTACTTATAAAAATAGTTTAATTCAATTCTTTAATGAAAAAAAATAATACTTATTCTCCAAAAAACCTTATTAGAAATTTCATTAATAAACTGTTTTGGGTCTATAAGTTGAAAAAAAAAATGGTTTTCCTAAATTATTTATTAATAATCTTGAACTGCCTATAGCTCTTCAAGAAAAAATTTATAATAATCGTCAAAAACTGTGGAAAGTTTATTTTAAATCTTTTGACTATGATATTTTTGAGTGTAGAAGTCATATAGATTTAAGTAATGGGGTTTTATTGCCTTGTTGTCAAATATTTTTAAGTAATATTACAAATTCAAGTTTAGGTAACTTTTGTGTTAAAAAATGTAAATATTTAATTACGCTAAATAACAAAGCTTACAAAATTTGTAAAAGATGCTATTCATATTTTAAAATTAATATACCAAACGAATTTATTCTTCACCAAAGTGTTTCATATTTTAAATCGTATTATCCTGCCAATTTTATTATAGATAATATTAAATTAAATTATTGTAACATTTGTAAGGTTGGTTCGTTTTTTTTACAAATTTAAAATTTAATTCATTGTCTTGTATATCATTTGATGATACCGTAAACGAAAGTAGTTCTGACGAGTCAGAATGGGATTTAAATATGGATATGATTAGTTCAGATGATGATTTTTAGGTAATTTTTTTATCTTGTAGCTTTTTTTTTTTTATACAGAATTTCAAGATGCTTATGGTAATTGATATACAAGGGTTTAGAATTGGAGAGGTGTTCATTCCAAAAGAATTGGCGACCTTCAACGGCAACCAGACTAATCATTTTGTGTTTTCTCCACCCTGTGGCAGACATCAACTATCAAAATTAAATTTATCAGTGGTCGAATGGCTTGAAGAAAACCACCACACAATTTTCTGGGAAAGTGGTTTTATTGAATTGGATAAATTTAACGCAATCATCAAAGAGTTAACAAAAAAAGAAAATAGGGTTTTTGTCAAGGGGAAAGAAAAGGCTAAATATTTTAAAAAATTTATAAATTGTGACATAGGGGAACTGGAGGAGACACCGAAAATTAAACATTCTAAACCTTTATGTTCATTTCACAATAAGGAACATTGTGTATGTGCATTAACGAACGTAAAAATATTACACAATCAATTTTTATATTAAGATTTATTGTATTTTTTTTAAGAAAATAAATTTGTTTATGTTTATAAAATGTTTTTTTTTTTTTTACAGATGATAGTAATCAAATATTGTAAAGATCATCATTTAGCTTGTGTACCTACAAGAGCAACTGAAGGTTCAGCTGGGTATGATTTAACTAGTGTTGAATATTTAATTATTGAACCAGGTGATAGAGGTTTAGTAAATAGGGGTTTTTAAAAATTGAACTACCAGAAGGAGTGTACGGTAGATTACCCCCTCGATCAGGCCTTGCGCTTAATTATGGAATTAAAATAGGAGCAGGTTATCGACAGAGACTACAGAGGATTAATTAAAACATTTCTTTTCAATCATGGTAAAAAGCAGTTTATAATTAAACCTGGAGATCGTGTATCACAAATAATTTTTGAAAAATATCACACCCAATTTTGAAGAAGTTCCTCACCTAGATGCAACAATTAGAGGAGATAAAGGTTTTGGTTCCACTAATAAGTAATTTTATTACAAGTTACTTACTTATTATATAGAATTTTATCAAATAAAAAAAATAAACTTTTTAACATTTTTAAGGTGTTTTATTTTTAAATACTATATAAAAAAACGTCTAGTCTCTTATATAATTGTAAAAAGAAAAACCTAACTTTAGTTTTATTATTATTTTTATTTATAATCACATTTCATTTAATATAAAAAACCTAAAATTATATAATAGTTTAACATTATTATTGTGATGATAACATTCAGGTTGTGTTTTAAAATGAGATAATTTTGGTTCACTTCTAACTGGAACATTAATTATAGACTGTTGATTCACAAATTTTTTTAAAATACTATATTTTAATAATCCTTTTAAAATTATTTTTGGTTTATCATACTGCTTTAACATATCTTGTAAAATAATTTCAAAATCATTTAAGTCGATGAAACCAGATTCCCAAAGTAATCCATGGTACTCATTCTCTGAATACGTTACAATTTTTAAATCTTCTTCTTTTAATAGTTGTCTACTGTATGGTGGTTTAAATAACACCACACACACTCTATATCCATCATACAACGCTAACTCCTTAGGGATAAAGCCGTTTGAACAAGAATAACCTTGTATGTCAATGCAAACTGTATTTAACTCTTTACTCATTTTTTTGTTTTTAAATTTATTTTTCTCTCTTTATATATGTATAACAGAAGCATAAACTGTACTGAATATTAATAATTAAAATAATTTAATTTATACAAAACTAATAATATATCTTATAAAAATTACCATAATTCTAATTGTCAAGGAAAGCTTATATTTATGTTTATTTACGTAATAATTGAATATATAAGTTTTAAAATAATATATATATATATATATATATATATATATATATATATATATATATATATATATATATATATATATATATATATATATATATATATATATATATTTATATATATATATATATTTTTATGTTTTCTTTATTAAATATTATATAACATTTACATTGCAATGATTAAAATAAAATATATTTTCTTAAGTAATGTTTTAATTATCTTCATTAAATGTCTTGATGTATGGTTCCATCTCATTCAAAAATTCTGGAGTAACATACTGATACTTCGTAATATATTTCCAGTTTACTTCTGTTTTATGATCCCTAATAAAATTTTCCGTTAGTGTTTGATAAGTTGATATGTAATCCCAATTAACCATTGTTCTGAACTCATCAATAAAATTTAAGCTTAAAGTTTGGTATTGAGATATGTAATCCCAGTTGACTTTGTTTATAAATGTTCTGATAAAATCTTCTTTTAAAACTTGTTTCTTACTTAAAATTTTCCAGTTCAATTCTTGTTGAAAAAATCTTATAAATTTTTCAGATAAATTTGGAAACTTTGAAATATCGTCCCATACTTTTGTACACGCCATAATGAAAATCAAACTATAAGTTTACAAAAATATTTTTTTACTTATATACTAAATGTTTCCCCCTTCCTTTTTTATTTTTTAGAATTTTAACATATTATAAAATATTTTAGAATATTACATCATGTTTGATTTTTCATTAATATACAGTTTATATTTTTAAATACACTCTATATTGAACTTAATTATTATTTACTTTTTTAGACACACTCTATATATCAATATTTATATTCTTTTTATTAATGAAAACAAAGCTGCCACTTACCTACTCACACATCTAAGGAATGCAGTTTATTATGTAACACAACAACAAACCTGACACTGACCTCCATCTAAAATCAATATATATTTTATTTTAATCATTGCAATGTAAATGTTATATAATATTTAATAAAGAAAACATAAAAATATATATATTTTTTTTATTTTAAAACTTATATATTCAATTATTACGTAAATAAACATAAATATAAGCTTTAATTGACAATTAGAATTATGGTAATTTTTATAAGATATATTATTAGTTTTGTATAAATTAAATTATTTTAATTATTAATATTCAGTACAGTTTATGCTTCTGTTATACATATATATAAAGAGAGAAAAATAAATTTAAAAACAAAAAAATGAGTAAAGAGTTAAATACAGTTTGCATTGACATACAAGGTTATTCTTGTTCAAATGGCTTTATCCCTAAGGAGTTAGCGTTGTATGATGGATATAGAGTGTGTGTGGTGTTATTTAAACCACCATACAGTAGACAACTATTAAAAGAAGAAGATTTAAAAATTGTAACGTATTCAGAGAATGAGTACCATGGATTACTTTGGGAATCTGGTTTCATCGACTTAAATGATTTTGAAATTATTTTACAAGATATGTTAAAGCAGTATGATAAACCAAAAATAATTTTAAAAGGTTTATTAAAATATAGTATTTTAAAAAAATTTGTGAATCAACAGTCTATAATTAATGTTCCAGTTAGAAGTGAACCAAAATTATCTCATTTTAAAACACAACCTGAATGTTATCATCACAGAAGTTCTGAAAAATGGCATTGTGCTCTTAATAATGTTAAACTATTATATAATTTTAGGTTTTTTATATTAAATGAAATGTGATTATAAATTAAAATAATAATAAAACTAAAGTTAGGTTTTTTCTTTTTACAATTATATAAGAGGCTAGACTTTTTTTATATAGTATTTAAAAATAAAACACCTTAAAAATGTTAAAAAGTTTATTTTTTTTATTTGATAAAATTCTATATAATAAGTAAGTAACTTGTAATAAAATTACTTATTAGTGGAACCAAAACCTTTATCTCCTCTAATTGTTGCATCTAGGTGAGGAACTTCTTCAAAAATTGGGTGTGATATTTTTTCAAAAATTATTTGTGATACACGATCTCCAGGTTTAATTATAAACTGCTTTTTACCATGATTGAAAAGAAGTGTTTTAATTAATCCTCTGTAGTCTCTGTCGATGACACCTGCTCCTACTTGAATTCCATAATTAAGCGCAAGGCCTGATCGAGGGGCTAATCTACCGTACACTCCTTCTGGTAGTTCAATTTTTAAACCACTATTTACTAAAGCTCTATCACCTGGTTCAATAATTAAATATTCAACACTAGTTAAATCATACCCAGCTGAACCTTCAGTTGCTCTTGTAGGTACACAAGCTAAATGATGATCTTTACAATATTTGATTACTATCATCTGTAAAAAAAAAAGAAAAAACATTTTATAAACATAAAAAAATTTATTTTCTTTAAAAAATACATTAAATCTTAATATAAAAATTGATTGTGTAATATTTTTACGTTCGTTAATGCACATACACAATGGTCCTTATTGTGAAATGAACATAAAGGTTTAGAATGTTTAATTTTCGGTGTCTCCTCCAGTTCCCCTATGTCACAATTTATAAATTTTTTTAAATATTTAGCCTTTTCTTCTCCCTTGACAAAAACCCTATTTTCTTTTTTTGTTAACTCTTTGATGATTGTGTTAAATTTATCCAATTCAATAAAACCACTTTCCCAGAAAATTGTGTGGTGGTTTTCTTCAAGCCATTCGACCACTGATAAATTTAATTTTGATAGTTGATGTCTGCCACAGGGTGGAGAAAAGATAAAATGATTAGTCTGGTTGCCGTTGAAGGTCGCCAATTCTTTTGGAATGAACACCTCTCCAATTCTAAACCCTTGTATATCAATTACCATAAGCATCTTGAAATTCTGTATAAAAAAAATAAGCTACAAGATAAAAAAATTACCTAAAAATCATCATCTGAACTAATCATATCCATATTCAAATCCCATTCTGACTCGTCAGAACTACTTTCGTTTACGGTATTATCAAATGATATACAAGACAATGAATTAAATTTTAAATTTGTAAAAAAAAACGAACCAACCTTACAAATGTTACAATAATTTAATTTAATATTATCTATAATAAAATTGGCAGGATAATACGATTTAAAATATGAAACACTTTGGTGAAGAATAAATTCGTTTGGTATATTAATTTTAAAATATGTATAGCATCTTTTACAAATTTTGTAAGCTTTGTTATTTAGCGTAATTAAATATTTATATTTTTTAACACAAAAGTTACCTAAACTTGAATTTGTAATATTTTTTAAAAATATTTGACAACAAGGCAATAAAACCCCATTACTTAAATCTATATGACTGCTACACTCAAAAATATCATAGTCAAAAGATTTAAAATAAACTTTCCACAGTTTTTGACGATTATTATAAATTTTTTCTTGAAGAGCTATTGGCAGTTCAAGATTATTAATAAATAATTTAGGAAAACCATTTTTTATTTCAACTATAGACCCAAAACAGTTTATTAATGAAATTTCTAATAAGGTTTTTGGAGAATAAGTATTATTGTTTTCATTAAAGAATTGAATTAAACTATTTTTATAAGTAGAATACATTTTAACTTACTATGTCTTGTATATCTGTAGGTACTTATTTGAGCAAGTAGAATGTGATAACTGTGTAGAAACAACATGCTGTATTTATATGAAACCATACACCTAGTTTTTCATTTTTTCAAGAAAATTATAAATTAGATAGTTGAAAGTACTGTGTACAGTGAGAAACCTTGGTTTTTCGATTTTTTTCTTAAACAAGGCAACAGAAAGGAAAGTGCACAATATATATATAAGCAGGTGTGTAAGGTGTTAAGTGCATTATTATTCAATAGTTATACAGTAATCGCTGCAACAAAAGAGTAAGTAACTTTTTTATCAAATATTTTTTAAAAAATACTAAATTATAATTTTTTAAATATTTTATGATGAGTGAATATGAAGGTTTTGCTTTTGATAGCTTTGATAGTACACCAAAAAAAATTATAACCACATTACAGTCTCTCGCATGTAAAACAATATCTTTGAATTTAAAAAATGCATCGCATTGTTTATCTTTACCGTTACCTTCAAAATTAAAAGCTGCTATTTTAGAGGGTTATAAAAATATTTATTTAAAAAAATCAGAAAATAAGTATTTTGTAATAAATAATAACTTTGTTTTTGATTCTTGTATGTCAAAATATTATGTGAAATTATTTCAAAAATACACTGGTAATTATGATGAAATTAACGAGCGTGAATTTTTAAATTTTTTAGAAGATAATGTTAAACATGTGATTGTATGGTTTTTTTATAGGTTAAATTGGTACAATAAAGAAATAATATGTTGTGG
Organism: Listronotus oregonensis; assembly: GCA_019359885.1. NCBI lineage: Eukaryota > Metazoa > Arthropoda > Insecta > Coleoptera > Curculionidae > Listronotus > Listronotus oregonensis. Next base: position 7,111 of record JAHBCN010002335.1, read on the forward strand.
TCATTGCTTTAAAAATTTATATTGGAAAATTTGGAGTAAATGTGACATTAGTTATGTTAAATTTGGTAAAATAAATCAAGAGGAGAGTATTTCAAGAGAATCAATATTATTTAAAATTGATGATAATTCTAATTGGTGTAATGTTTGCTGCTCTAAACTTTGTTTTAAATTAAAGTCAATAAGAGCAGATGGTATTATAGGGTATTATGTTGAAGATATTTTTGAGACTTTTGACATGTTTACCAATGTTAATTGTCCGTTGTCTTTTTAGGTTTAATTTGTGTTTTTTTTCTTAAAGTTTGAGTGTTTAATGTTAATGTTTGTTTTCTTTTTTTACAGAAAATGAGTAACAAATTGGATATTTTAAATTTTCTAGGCCACTTAGACTATGAGATAGTGAAATTAGCTGATTTGCAGAAGGACTCAAAACATCAAATTTCACAGTTTAGAGCTGTGGACACCGTTTATGGTCGAAGGATATTGACTGTATTTGAAGACGGTAAGGCAGTATGGCTCCCTGAACGATTTAAAGACTTGAATGATGATTTTTTGGAATCAACAACTAAGGCAAAAAAAATATTAATGGTGTACAAAGGTAAAAGAAAAATAGCATCTGGTCGTGAAATTAACGATATTCACTTTGAATTTTTAAAAGAATAATGGCTAAGCGCTCAGGAGTGGAACTAAATCCTGTTATAGTAGAAACAGCTTTTAAATCTAGATTATTAACTATAGAAATAAAAAATAGTTTAGGTATTTTAGATCCTATAATATTTCTAAAGGAGGTTGGTTTAATATTTCCCAATCTGGTTAAAAAAATAAATTATTTTCCTTGTAAAATTAATGTAACACTTGTGGCAAAATTTGTAATACCAAAAGGGGAAGAAAATGAGAGTGGTATAGAGGGTATAACTGAACAAATTTTTTATATGAGTACTAAAAATGAAACTTTATTTGACTTAAGCAACGTTAATATTTTTTATAACAATATAACCGATAAAATATTGACTAAGCTTTCGGAAATGAGTGATATGGGAAGTGGTTGGGCATTAAAGGAAATAATAAAATTGGATATAAAAATTAATAAGTGTTCTCTATTTTCTGGGGGTGCCTCCTTTAGAGATTTACCAGACGAAATAAAAAGAAAAAAGGCTTGTGTAAATGTTAGGAGTAATGATGAGGCTTGCTTTTTTGGGCAATAGTTTCAGCATTGGAACCGGTTAAGCTACATAATAATAGAGTTTCTTCATATAGACACTATACTCAAGTTTTAAATTTAGACGGAATAATTTTACCTTTTTCGTTAAATCAACTTTCAAAATTTGAGAAACAAAATAATTTAAGTATAAATATTTATACACTAAAAGAAAAAAAGAGATCAAATGAATTTTTTATTGGTGAAAGTGTCGTGGTTATTGACGAAAATGAAATCAACGACTCTGATAGCTATGAAAGTGATGACTCTATTGCTCAAAATAAAAAAGCTAAATATGAAGTTGTACCAATTGTGGTTTCTGATATTATAAAACCTAGACATGTAAATTTATTATTAGTGCAAAAATCAAAAAATATTATAAATCAAAACGAAACTACCTATCACTATTGTTGGATCAAACATTTTAGTAGACTAGTTAGTAGCTCTTTAACAAAAAACAGATTTAAAAAGTTTATTTGTTATCGATGTTTAGCATACTTTAGGACCGATGAAAAATTAAATAGTCATATTGTTTATTGCTCAGAACATAGAGGTGTAAGGTGCGTAATGCCCAGTGCAGAACACAAATATTTATACTTTAAAAATTTTCACACAAGCAAAGGGTACCTTTTACGCTTTATTGTGATTTAGAGACTTTATCTATGCCTATAACAACTGTTTCCCCCTCAACGTCATCTTCGTATACGATGGCTTGTGAAAAACATGTCCCTTACAATATAGGTTATTTTTTGTTTTGTTCTTACGATAAAACTTTGTGGAAATATAATTCTTTTTCGGGGCGCGACTGCATTGACTGGTTTATAAGCGAGTTAAATAATATTGCAGAGTTTGTCTGTCAGGTGTATAATGAAATTGTTCCTATGAGTCCTTTAACACCTGAACAGTTAAATAATTTTGTAAGAGCTGATAAGTGTCATATTTGTGAAAAGCCTTTTACAGAAAATGATATTAAAGTGAGAGATCATAATCATTTAACTGGTTCATATAACGCTGCTAGTCATCAGTCTTGTAATTTAAATTATAAGTTACCTAATTTTATACCTGTAGTTTTTCACGGTTTATCTAATTTTGACAGTAAATTTTTTATTCAAAGGCTATGCTCTGAATTAGAGGGTCCTATGTATGTTGTACCTTGTAATAAGGAAAAATATAAGTGTTTTTCTAAACGTCTAACATTTAAAATAAAAGAAGATAATAAAGAATATAATAAAAGTATACACTTAAAGTTTATAGATTCTATAAATTTTTTAATGTTTCCTTTGGAAAAATTGGCATCATTTTTGACTGAGTATAAAATAACTGAGTATATGCAAAGTGATTTACCTCGGGATCATTTAAAATTGTTATTTAAAAAGGGTTCGTTTCCTTATAACTACGTAACTTCTTTTAGATCACTAACAGAACCTTTTTTACCACCAAAAGAAAAGTTTTTTAATAAATTAAAAAACCAACATATTTCAGACGAAGAATACAAACATGCTCAAAATGTTTGGAATACTTTTAACTGTGCCGATTTATTAGAATATTCAGAATATATATGAAAACGGATATATTGCTTTTAGCGGATATTTTTGAATCGTTTAGAGATCTGTGTATAACAACGTATAAAATTGACCCTATTCACTATATAAGTCTACCATCGTTAACTTGGTCTTTGTTATTTTATACAACATCTGCAAAAATTGAGTTACTAACCGATGTAGATATGTTGCTATTTATTGAACGGGGTATTAGAGGGGGTTTATCGACATGTATACACAGACATGCTGTGGCTAACAATAAATATATGGAAAATTATAATAAAAATATTGATTCGACCTTTTTAATGTATTTTGATGTTAATAATTTATATGGGTATGCTATGTCACAACCTTTACCTATGGGTGGATTTCAATGGTTATCTGAGGAGCAAATTGAAAATTTAAAAATATTAGATATTCCCGTTGATTGTGATGTAGGTTTTATTTTAGATGTAGACCTTATTTATCCCCCTGACATACATTCTGCCCATTCAGATCTTCCTTTTTGCCCTGAGCATTTAGCTCCCGAGAAAAGTAAAAATAAAAAATTGCTTGCAACATTACATAACAAAAAAAATTACGTTATACATTATGTAGCTTTACAGCAGTGTCTTAGGAATGGTTTAAAATTAGATCGTATTAATAGGGTGTTAAAGTTTAGACAGGCACCTTGGATGGAACCGTATATATCACTAAATACTCGTTTAAGAAGCCAGGCAACAAATGAATTTGGTGTGCTTTTATTTAAAACATTAAATAATGCTTCGTTTGGTAAATCTATTCAAAATGTACGAAAATATAGAGACGTAAAATTGGTATCCAAATATGAAGGTACATTTGGTGTAAATTTTTACGTCTCCAAACCAAATTTTAAAGACAGGGTGATTTTTGATGAGGGTTGTGTAGCAATTGAATTAAATAGGTGTAAAATTTACTTTAATCAACCTATATATATTGGTTTTTCAGTTTTGGACTTGGCAAAGGTACAGTTGTATAAATTTCATTACGAGTATATGCATAAAAAGTACCCCCTTGATTGTGTAAAATTATGTTATACCGATACTGACTCTGGAATTTATCAAATTAAAACGTCAGATGTATATGCAGACATTAGGGGTGATATAAATGAGTGGTTTGATACCTCTGACTACCCTCTAGATAATGTATATAACATTCCTAGAGTAAATAAAAAGGTTATGGGGGTAATGAAGGATGAAATGAAGGGAAAAATTTTGGAAGAATTTGTGGGTCTTAGATCAAAAATGTATGCATTTAGAATTTATAAGACTTTAAGGGATAAATGTGTAGCAAAGGGTGTTTCAACGAGTGTAACAAAAGACCTAAATTTAGATAATTATAAGAAATGTTTATTGAGCGGAGAGGTTGTGAGCAAAAAACAATATCAAATAAGGTCTATAGGTCAAAATGTGTTTACATTTGAACAATTTAAAATTGCTTTGGATCGTTCGGATGATAAACGAAAAGTTTGTGAAGATAATATAAAAACCCTACCATATGGACATTATTTGTTGTTAGATGAAAATGACAAATAATTAAGTATGGTTAGTGGTAAAAATTTAAATATAAATATTTATAAGGTAGAATTAATTATTAGAAAAAGGTATTATTGTAAATATGAATTTAAAATGTACTGTGTATAAATTAATTGCTAATAAATAAATGTTGTTTATAAAAAAAATATCGTATGTGTTTTATTTCTTTCCGAGTCAAATACCGGTTTAATAAAATTATAATTATAACGTTACAATCAATTTAAAATATAAACAGCTTTAGAGCTTGAGGGCAGTGTCGAACACACGCCAAGATACCGGGGCGCCCGCTGCGGCTGCAAGTAAAGGTTACTGTATCTGTAACGAAATAATTAATCTCAAGGCTTGGTTTAAAAAGACAAGTCTGAACAGGTTTTATTTTATTTACTATTTGACAGTGTGCGCTCTCTATACAAAATGTGCTTGGAAAGTTTCGATTCTGATATACCGCTGCTATTATTGAGTGATACTAGTTTTGAACGAAGATTATTAACATTTAAAAATTGGAAAGGTTCAGTTAGCCCCGTTGAATTAGCTAAGGCAGGATTTTTTTTTACCCAATACAAAGACGTTTGTCGATGTGTTTATTGTGGCGTTGAAATTTTTAAATGGGAGAAGGGGGACTGCCCCATAAAAGAACATTACAAATATGTGAGAAAGTGTAGTCTGGTTGACATTTTGTTGACAAGTAAAACGTATCATCGAACCGACGAGTCCGAACGAAAAGTTATTAATTATTTGTTTGGTGGCTTACCGCTGTTGCTGCTAGTTTTTTTATTTTTATTGTATGTAAACAATGAACTTTACAGTGCTTTACTGGCTATCGACGGCTAATATATTATATATTCACTATCAACCAAAAATAGCAGAGACAAAAATATGTTTTAATAATAATAATATTACCGAGGTACAGTGTTGTAATAGTATGGTCATAACCAGGATTAATGGTGATTTACCATCTTTTATGTATTCTTTAAATAGTTCACAGACAAAGGATTTTAATTACTTTAAGATAATTTATTCTTATGCAAATAGGACAAGTTTTAATTCGAGTTGGCTGCCGTTAAGTGAAAGTAGAAGTTGTGTAAACGAGTATTGCGATTTTACAGTATGTTATATTTTATGTACCTCTTTTGGTATATTATTTATTATTTGTCTTTTACTAATTGGACTATTTTTTCGAAATAAAAAATAACATTTTAAAAATTATCCCCTTCTCTTTGAGACCTTGTACTTAAATGTTATATAAAGAATATCTTTAAAAAATTAAATTAGTGTAAAATTTAAAAGAAAAATGTTAAAGTCATTTAGTGAATCGGGTGGCGTCGACGGTGGTGACATGACACATAATTTTATAGTGCCCAACGAAAATTTTGTCGTTAATGGTAAACAGTATTATTTAAATAACTCGCGCACAAAATTTATTAACATAGGACTACATAACACTAAAATCTTACAAGCTACGACCTTATATACTATCCGTTGTTCACCGAAGCTTAACCGACTTGTCACGGTTCAGCAACGGTAGCCAGATATTGGGAATGTCTACACTCGGTTTGCTAAATACATTTTGATTGTTTGCAATTATTACAGCTTCTTTAAATTTTCTTTTTTCCAGTGGGTTTCTTTATGAATAATTTTTGCTTCCGACCATTGTATACGGTGTTGTTTTGACCATGCGTGTTCGGCAATCCCTGATTTCGACGTTTCACCTCGTTCCGTATGTTTTTTGTGTTCTTTAACCCTAATTTCTAGTGGTCTTTTTGTTTCCCCGATGTATACTTCACCACATTCACAAGGAATTTGGTAGATACAGTCATTTTTTGAACCATTGTTGCCCGGTCTTGTCTTAGTAAGGATACTTCTGAGAGTGGTTTGGGATTTAAATGCTGTTTTAATATTGTACCTATTCGCTATTCTGCGGATCTTTTCTGAAGTTCCTTTAATATAGGGAATAGTCATAAATATTTGTTCCTGTGAATTCTTGTTCAAATTAGAGTTCTTTGTCTTATCTTGATATTTATCGATTGTTTCCTTGACCAATCTCTCACTGTAGCCGTTTTGCTTGAGATCCCTGGTTATATTACTTATTTCGGCTTGCAGAGATTCCTTACTGTTGCATAATGTCACCGCGCGGTTATATAAAGTACGTATGACTCCTCGTTTTGTTTCGTTAGAGTGATTGGAATTCTGGTGTAAATATTGTCCAGTGTGGGTAGGTTTTCTATATACCGAAGTTTGTATATGTCCATTATTTCGTTTGACTAAAACGTCGAGAAAAGGTAGAGCCGAATTTTGTTCCTTCTCCATTGTGAATTTGATACAGGGTCGAAGACAATTTAGATGTTTTAAGAAACCTTCAAGTTCTTCGTCATTACCTGTCCATACAATAAAAGTATCGTCAACATATCGTAGCCAAACTTTTGGTTTGATTAGTGCAGTATTAATTGCGTGTTCCTCAAACCATTCCATATAAATGTTTGCTACCACTGGAGAGAGCGATGAACCCATGGGAAGGCCATCGTCCTGCGCATAGTACTTATCTTTCACTTGAAAGTAAGAACTACGGAGGCACAGCTCCAACAATTCCATCACTCCATCCAGCGGCAGGGTGGTGCGTTCTACTAAGGTATCATCTTCGTTGAGCTTGGCCCGAATGATGCTTAACGATTCTTCTATTGGTACATTTGTATATAGACTTTCTACATCAAAGCTTACGAAAATATCGTTTGGTCCTATTTCTACATTATTGAGAATCTCAACAAAATGACTGGAGTTTTTTTACAAAAGATGGTGACTTACCGGCTAAGGGCTTAATCAGTTCTAAAAGGTATTTTGCCAGTGCAGTCGTGGGTGCATTCCTGGAGCTGGTGATTGGCCTTAAAGGTATATTGTCCTTGTGTATTTTTGGTAGTCCATATAGATGTGGAGGCTTACTATGATGAGGTGTTAGAGTTGTTCTAGTTTCGTCCGTCAGAAAGTTTTTATATTTTCTTAAAGTCCTGTAAATTTTGTTTTCTATTGAGGGTGTTGGGTCTTGATCAAAGGATCTGTATTTGCCTTTACGAAGGACTTCGTCAATTTTTTCATCATAGGTGAATGTATCCATGACTACAGTGGCATTTCCTTTGTCTGCTGGAAGAATTTTGATGGATGTATCATTTTGAAGGTTTTTAACAGCTGCTAATTCGTTCTGAGTGATATTGATGGGGTTACTTTGCTTTGTTTCTAAAACGGTTCTTACTTTCCATCGAAGTTCTTCCGCATCTGGTCCCTGGAGCCTTGTTGTTTCTAAAGAGCTAATTATGTCTAGAGTAGGTGTATGGTTTGGAGCTATGGCAAAGTTTACATTGCCAGTTACAGTTGGAAATTGTCTAACACTTTTAAAGAAACGGATAGGACTACATATTGAGTACGACTTTTCACCATGCATTGAACTCGGCTCTAAATCGAGTGGGCCGATATTTTTATCTGAAGAAGATTGGAAGTGTTTGTTACATCATCAGGGGACAATAACAAGTTACTTTTTTTCAAGTGGCTACTTTGATATTCCAATTAGATTTAACAATATAACTATTTACTTTGACAAAATTGATGACTATAATGTGGTGAAGATAAAACACGATAATAATAATTATGTTTATTTGGGCTGTGAGAGTACTTGTAAAATGTGGGATTTGATACCGCTTATAGAATATCGCATTGAAATAATAAAGAAACAACAGTTTGAAAAGTTTTTTAATCAAGTAAAAGCAAACGTCAATAGTCAAGCAGGTGATTTGTTAACAAACGTTTCTAACAACTTGATGACAATCAAACAAAGCCAGTACAATGAAAATGTTAGCACAATGATGGTACTGCTTACAATCTATCCATATATACTGGAATACAAACTTAAATTTCCTAGACGAAGGTATTATGATGAAATCAGTATCGTTTGACGAGTCCAAAAATAAGGTGCATCTTATGGTTGTGTGGCAGTTTGCATACAAAAAATCAAGAGAGTGGGGCTATAAAGAATTTTCCAACAGAATACACTTTAGAAGAAGAATTAGAAAAACTGAAATTATCCTTAAAGATATTTTTGATGTAGATTTTAGAAATAAAATTTTTATTGAAAGATTTAAATAAATAAAACAATTGTTTTCTTATATATGTATTTTTTATTTATTAAATTAAGTCTCTATTTAATATCCAACTATTATGAGAGTCATCTAGACCTAACCATTTACCGTATGATTTATTTCCTCTTCGTCTTAACACTTTTTCCACTAAGTAAACGTCTGAATGCTTAACTTTTTGTAGTTCCTCCCTATAAAAACTACCTTGAATTTCTTCATTTCTTTGATCTCGCAACAAGTAAGTTATGGGATCCGTATTATTTACTTTTCTAATTGTAAATATTTCATTTGACCAATTAGGAGTATATCCTTTAGAAAAAATCGTTCGATACTTACCGATTCGAACGGCATCACCTACTTTGAATAAATGACCACGTGAATCGGAAAGTTTTATGGGACTGTATACGTTTAATAGTAATTCTTTTTCGTTTTTTTTCGTAACCTCGATTGGTTTAAGTCCCGTTGTCGAATGTCTCGTGTTGTTATATTCCCTTACTATTTCTGGTAAAATATCCAACCATTTATAGTTCCCTTGCAAGCTAAATTTTTTCCACATTTTATTTTTTAATGTTCTGTTTACTCTTTCGACGACTGCAGCCTTCATATTAGAAAACGTACTGTAATGATTTATATTATATTTTGTCCATTAACTTGCGAAAGGGTTTACCGAAAAATTCCATACCTCTATCTGAGTGAATATTTTTGGGGATGTACGAGCGTTTCATGGTGGTTAAAATTTTTTTCATAGCATTGCTTACATCTTGAGCTGTTTTTCTTTTTACCGGTAAAGCGTATACAAATTTTGAAAAAACATTTATAGCTACCAATATATATTTATACCCCTTATTAATTTTTGCATAGGGAAGCATCTTGACCAAATCGACTTCAAGTAAATCTGCAATCCCTCGTACAATTATACGTCTTCTTTTAAATCTCCTTCGAGCTGGCTTATGTAATTCAGAAACTACTTCTTCCTTAATCTTATTCATTTTCATTTTTTATCTCACACTTTAAAACTATTCCTACAAATAGCCTACGGGGTAGATTGGACTTATGAAAAATATCTTCCTTTATAAGGGAAATGTTATCTCCATCTAATAGTTTATGACCTATTAGCTCACTAACTTTAAATTTAATATTATTAATAAGAAATTCCAAGGCTGAATGACACTTTACGCTCTTAATTTCGGCTTCCGGTAAGGGAAATTTAAAAATTATGCTGTCACCATTAATAACGTAACAAACTCTTTCCTCTCCATTTCGCAGCTTAATGGTGTGATTTTCGTTTTCACCAATCATAGGTAATATACAGTAATATATTAAATTATTTTTTGCTGCATGCAAAATATTTTCTGCGATCTCTGTCATTGTTAATTCAAAGCTATTTTCTAATAAAGTTTGATAGTACACAGTTTCAAGCTTCGTGGAATTATTTCAAAACCTGGGACAACGACAGGCAAAGCAGTTCATTAAGACCCGCTCGGCCAAGTTTACATCGGACCTACTGAGCCACAGCCGCAAGGTCGTAAGGATAACGGTAGGTCAACTAACAGGACATTGTAAACTCAACAAGCACCTGGAAAGAATAAACCTGGTGGAGGATAGCCTGTGTAGGTCTGCCAGGAGGCTGAAGAAACAGCCTTACATGTGTGGTGCCATTGCGAAGCACTATGCAGGCTTAGGTTTACTAGGCTTGGGGAGGAGAAGCCAAAACCGGAAAGTTATATGGAGTGGCCAGTGTCGAGACTCTGGAGTCTAGTTAAGAAGACGGGCTTGGACAAGGTACTCTAAAGAACGATAGGAGAAACCACAATAAATCTGGTAAGGTTGCAGTGGTGGAGGTCATTTTTCGCAATCTCCGCTCAAATAATCTAATCTAATCTAATCTAATGCAAAATATGAGTGCCAAATTTACTTACTGTCATTGTTAATTTCTAGACTAGAACTAAGAATATTTTTCTAAAACAAATGCTTTTGATAGTATCACCTTAGCTTCTTTAAGTTCTTCTAGAATGGAAATTATTTCATTATTATGACCTGTATTGCCAGCCCTTTGAGATGCTATTAGCAAACGAAGTCTGTCAACGAGTTCATTGATATTATCCCAATATACATAATCTGTATTTGATTTATGCTCCTTTAAAATAATACCAGTTCCAGTTGTGCTTTTACTTCTTACTCTTCCCTGTTTGTATGGAGCTATAGGCCTATTAAATATATTTACTAGTCTCTGTGCTGCCGGTCTAAGAGATTTACCTTTTGTTATTCCTTTTTGTAGCAAGTAAGGACCTATAATGTTAACGTACTTGTGCGACGCATTTCCCTGCACTTGTTCGTTAGGATCGTGATTTCTACGGTAAGCATTAGTTCTTTTTAAAATGTCCATATAATTATCTAAATCTTCTTTTTTATACCCCAAAGGATTTTTTTAAAAAGTAGTTCATATAAACCGATAGTACCGGGATATAGTATACCTTCTACCTTAACATCTTTGTTTATTATTTCGACGGGTCTTCCTGTCAAACCTAATAAAAATTTATTAGTCTCATAATCATGAACTATTCCATAATTATGATCAAATTTATGTTCTGCATCTTTAACACCTTGGTCAATATAACTTCGGGGTAATTTATCGAAATCTTCCAACCACTCTTTATAAGCAGGGGTATTAACGTATTCTTGAATTGTTTGTCTAGTCTGTTCCAAAATGTCCGATAAATTTAGATTTTCTATAGTATTCTCTGCACTAGATGGAGCTGAAGTTTCAGCTATAATACTTGTTTCTTGTACTGCAGGAATTTGACTTACCGATGGTATACTACTATCAAAAAAAGATGGTAATTCAGTGGTTAAGACAGGAGTTTTTCCAGTTTGTTTTTTTACAGTTTTTTTGGGGGTAGAACTTTCATATTTAACAGGTTCAGTTTTTAACTCCAAGTCTATCGGTTCCGTTTTTGTAATAGTTGAAATTAACTTTTGTAGTGGTTGTGTTATCGGTCGGTACGCCTTTTCCAATTCCGACTGTGCTGTTGAAGATTCCGCTTTTAGACTCTGATATTTTTCTTTTACTGCTTTTCTTGATTTAATTAACTCTTGCTTTAGACGTTTATTCATGTTAGATACTTATCGTTTACTATGTGTAAAAACTAAATGTGTTTTAATTTTATAAGTAAATAAACGAATCGAACTGTTTTCTATATCTACCGTCATTTAATTCACAATCCTTGTCGATTACAACAAAACCATACTTATCTTTCCAGCAGTGTGCACAAAGATTTTTAAATTGTTCAAATGACATATCGTTCATACAGTGATCATTATATATATGTTTTAAATTCAGATAGTCCTGTTTAAACAAAATTAACAGATTTGCGTTTTCGCGTATAAGTCTCTTAAGGATCGAGGAATACCCTTGAAATATAAAAAAACAGTCTGTATTTTTATGTCTTCCAAAAGTAAAATAGTCTCTAATAACACTCTGATTTTGACAGGGAATATCATCAAATATTATGACAGAATTTGGTTTAATGTTGTGGGGTGAGATAATATTTTCGTCATCATCATACTCAAAGTAACCGATTTCTTTTATGGGTCCTAACAGAGCCTTTAAATATTTATACTTTGGTTGAAACAAAGACTTTGAATATACGTAAACATTTTCAAATCGAATACCGTTTGGATGTTCTATTAATGTAAGAACTGCATTTGTTTTACCGCTACCCGAACTTCCTACAGTAAGACACCTTTTGGAGCCCCCACAAAATAAATTACCATGTTTTTTAAATTGTGTAATAGAATTTTTTTCATCGTGGTTTGAAACAGGTAAAGAAAAGGATTGCTTTTCTATTCTCATGTTAAACACATACTAATAAGGTTATTCTTATACGAGTAGTATTTATAGACTGTCAAATACCTATTTTTAATTAGTTACTATATAATGTTGATTAATAAACATCACAACGTTAGTACTAATAAGAAGAGCACCCGAAAAGGTTTTGGTTTAGTAAATAAATTTATTAATAACTTACCGGTTGAACTTCACATCCCAGGATACCAGTTTTGCGGTCCTGGCACACATTTAGAAAAAAGACTAAAACGAGGGGATATAGGTGTAAACCCACTGGACGCTGCGTGTAAAGAGCATGACATAGCGTACGCTCAGTCTGACGATTTAGTCAAGAGACACGAAGCAGACAGGATTTTATCAGAGAAAGCCTGGAAAAGGGTAAAAGCGAGAGATTCTACTATCGGTGAAAAAATCTCAGCATTATCTGTATCAGGAATTATGAAGGCTAAACAAAAACTTGGAATGGGAATAAAAGCAAAAAAGGATGGAAGACTTAAAATTAAAAAAAAACGTATTTTAAAAACATCTAAAAAAATAGGTGGTTTTTTACCTTTGTTGTTTCCACTTTTAGGAGCTCTCGGTACTTTAGGAGGAACTGCTGCCTCTATTGCAAAAGTTATAAACGATTCAAAAGCATCAAAAAAATTGTTAGAAGAAACTCAGCGTCATAATAAAGCCTTAGAAGCTAATGTAAAGGGAAAGGGTTTATTTATTAAACCTTTTAAAAAAGGAAGAGGTGTTTCAAAAGGAAAGGGTTTATTTATTAAACCATATAAAGGAAGCTCTATAAAAAAAACTGTAGGAAAAAAAAAACTTCATTAAGATTTCCACAAAGAGCTTTAACAAATATCGATTTATTAAAATATGCAAAAAAATTAAAAATACCAAATTTTAGAGGTGTGTTTATGCGGGACAATCTTCCAAAAAAAATTAAATTAGTTGAATGTGGAATAGTTAATTTGGATAGTAAAAAAAACAAGGGTACTCATTGGACTGGCTACATAAAAAATAAAGATAAAATAATTTATTTTGATTCGTATGGAAATCTGAAAGCACCTCTCGAACTTATAAAATATTTTCACTCAAGCAATAATATTCCTTTAGTATATTACACATATAATGCTCAACAAATAAGTAACCCATACAACTGCGGACAGCTAACTTTAAGATTTCTATATAAGAATACGAAAGGAGGAAAAATTACCATTTAATCGATTAACGCAATGTCTACAACAGTCACTATAACAGGAAATAGTTCCGTATTATCGGCTGATTTTAATCCACCTATCTATTTAGACGATAACAAGGAATATTTTTTGGGATTAGCAGATTTTGAATCATTTATGAGTATACCAAATGTCGAAAATGGTCATAATAAAATATATATAGGTAATGAGGTTATTATTATTCCCGAAGGAACTTACGATATTAGTGATTTAGAAACATTTATAAAAAAGAATTAGGAAAAAAATATATTACGGAACCAATAACTTTTATACTAAGGGCAAATTTAAATACATTAAAATGTCAAATTAAATGTAACCGAAAAATAGATTTTACAAAGAACGACACAATAGGTGAACTGTTAGGTTTTGAAAAAAAACTGATACCAGCAAACGTCTCTACTGAATCAGATCGTATTGTAAATATTTCTAAGGTTAACGCTATTTGCGTTGACTGTAATATTTGCATCGGATCGTTCAATAATGGTAAACCTGTTCACATAATTCACCAGTTTTTTCCTATCGTTCCACCAGGATATAAAATAGTAGAATCACCCCTACCCATTCTGTATTTTCCAGTCAGCGTCAAAACGATCAACAACATAACTATAAAAATAGTGGATCAAAACGGTGATCTTATTAATTTTCGAAACGAATCCATAACGGTTAGGTTACATTTAAAAAACAATAATCTCTAATATGGTTATTAGATATAATCAGAGTCCTATTCCTAGTTTATTATCGTTTTCTATCAACAATAAACACAAACATTATAAAAAAGGAGTGTAAATAATAGCAGCAGTATGAAAAAGAACACCAAACAGTTAACACGAAGAAATAGACAATTTTTACAGTCCTTAGGCTATACAGTTCTAAAATAATGAATATTTTAAACATTACTGAAAAACTTTACGTTGATAATTCCATTACTAGTTCAGAAGTACATCTATATCAACCATTTATATCCACAAAGTTTGATTATAACGATGAAATACGAATACCCATTCAAGAGCTTGATACCTATACTTTACCTTCAGAAAGTGTTTTATATATTGAAGGAACTCTTTATAATGAGGAGTCAAAGTACACGGGAAAATTAAGATTTATTAATAATGGTATTGCATTTTTATTTAGAGAAATTAGGTACGAATTAAACGGAGTGACTGTAGATTCTGTTAGAAACGTAGGTTTAACGTCCACACTTAAGGCATATCTCTCTTTTAATAGCAATGAAAGTGTAAAATTACAAAATGCAGGATGGTTTCCTAATAGAAAAGAAGACGAAAGAATTTTAGTAGATAAAAATGGTAAATTTAATGTATCCATACCTCTTAAAATGCTTTTAGGATTTTTTGAGGATTATAAAAAAATTATTTTAAATATGAAACAAGAACTGGTCTTAATTAGAGCTAGCAATGATTTAGACGCAGTATATTTTAAGGATGATACAGAACCCAAAACAGCAGTTATGGAAACTCCAAAAATTTTAATTGATAAATTATTTTGGAAAGTACCCCATATTATGGTTGATATTCCACAACAACTTGCTTTAACAAAAATACTGGAATCAAACAAAGAACTCTTAATAGGTTTCAGGAGTTGGGAACTTGTTGAATATTCTTCATTACCCGAAACAACACGTCATACATGGCCCGTTAAAACTACAAGCAGTCTAGAATCTTCCAGACACGCAATAATTGCGTTCCAAGTAGATAGGAAAGGTCAAGCAAATAAAGATATGAGCCACTTTGATAATGTTGATCTAACCAATATAAGAATTTTTTTGAATTCTGAAAGATATCCCTATCATGACCTATATTTAAATATTAAAGAAAATAAATTTTCAGCTCTTTATGACATGTTTGCAAATTTTAGAACTTCCTATTATGGTCTACCAAATGAACCAATATTCTCTCCTGAAGACTTTAAAAATATTTGTCCTATAACACACATAGACTGTTCTCACCAAAAGGAATCACTTCAAACTGGTTCGGTAGTTATGAGAGTTGAATTCGAAACAAACGAAAACATTAAAAAGAACACTTCTGTTTACTGTCTTATTCTACACGAGAAAATTTTTAGTTATAATCCACTAACAAAAATAGTTAAACAATTATAGTACGCTTGTGTCCTTAATCCATAATAAATGTATTTTTAGCATAAAAAACAATCAGTTGTCATAAGTATGTGTATGGTAATAGACGTGCAAGGATTTAAAATTAAAAATAATAAATTTATACCGAAAGAGTTAGCAGCATATAATGGACAACAAGTATCACATTTCATTTTTAGACAACCGTTTAATATAAAATTATTATCGCCTGATATATATAAACAAGTTAAATGGCTCCAAACCAATCATCATTGTATTGATTGGTCAGAGGGTTTTACACCCCTGCACCAATTTCCAAGCATAGTTAGGGAACTAACATTTAAACAGCCTAAAGTGTTTGTTAAAGGAAAAGAAAAGGCAAATTACATTAGAACATACGCGTCCTGTCCAGTAGTAGAATTAGAAGAACAACCAAAATTGAAACCTTCAAATGTTCGGTGTTTTTTTCATATAAAACAATTATGTATATGTGCACTAACCAATGTATATTTTTTGTATAATAACTCGTTGTTTAATAAATAATTAAAATATTATTTTATGTTTTAATATAACCCACCAATATCTTGATCAGACAGACAGACAGACAGACAGACAGACAGACAGACAGACAGACAGACAGACAAATTTATTTAAATACTATTAAATGATAATTTACTTTTTAAATACACTCTGTATAGAACTATAATTATTATAACAAATCTTGAACCGTCATATATAAATAATTCGTATTTTAATAAATAATTAAAATATTATTTATTTTTTAGGGACACTCTATATATCAATATTATATTCTTCCTATTAATGAAATCAAAACTGTCACTCACCTACATCTTAAGAATGCAGTATATTACGTAAGACAACAAAGAATGCAGTTCATTATTTAACACAACAAACCTGACACTGACCTCAATCTAAATGAATATCATTAAATTATTTTATACCTATAGACATAAGAATAAAACCATGAAAACTATTCTAATAAAAACAAAGATGTTAATTACATACATCTAAAGAATGCAGTTTATTATGTAACACCACAACAAACCTGACACTGACCTTCATCTAAATGAATACCATTACCTATTTTATACGTATATTCTATAAGAGTAAAACCTTCAAAACTATTCTAAGTCCGTGGTCTAGTTGTGCTATTCTACCCTACTCATGTTGCAAAAGGACAGATATCCATCTAATGAAGAATTAGGAGGAAAATATACACATCCCAGTATCAATTGAGAGTGGTTAACGCCGGCTTTAACCCATACATCCTCATCCTTGTGTATATTCTTAAAGCAACCTCATCGGCTTTATTGTGAACTAAAATGTATATATTTATATATGTTCGAACCGATTTTTTAAATCATTAAAAATCGAGTCGTTTACCGTTAGATGGCAGCAGGGTTTTTTGACATATATTGGGGGATGGACTATCCAATTCGAATGGTAGTAGCATTATTTATAAAAAATGACGGGAAGAGCTGTAATACGTAAAAACCTTTATTGCGTCCATATTCGTACGCCATTATTCCCTGGACGCCATAATAAATGGTAAGGGTATTAATATGGATGCAATAATGATAGGAGAACGAATATATATATATATATATATAGAAAATAGTTAAGTAGGACAAAGTAGTGTCAAAGTTGTGTAAAATTACATGGTTTAAGAAAATATTAGATATAAGTGTTTATGCACATAGACTATATACTTTAAATTCGCTTAAGCTCCCGGACTAGAAAGACATCATGGTGCGAATTGTTTGCGACGTGAGGGCGCCACCGATCAAGGCGGTTTTGAGCGTATGTGACGCGACCCGGTGTGTGGATACGAGAGAGGGGTACTTGCAATTGAAAGAAACGAAGGAGATGAAGGTTCGGCTTGCCTTTCAACGATTTAACAAAAATAAACAAATTTAATAGTTATTTTAGCAAGTAAATGTAATCTTTCAAGTAATATAAGTTCCTGAAATTCAGAAGTATAGTTTGTTTATAGTATTATTTGAAAGCAATAGCCACAAAAGTGTTTACAGTCCACTTTTTAATAAAATATTCGTAGGGCCAAAACATGGTCTTCGAGCCGAATAAAAGTTCCATAGTATTCGATCTGAATAGTGAAAAATAAACATTGTTTGTTACCGGGAGTGAAAAACCGACGAGAACAAAAACAAATAAGCAGGTTTGAGAAAGAAGCAAGTGGGTAAGTCCTGTATTTTTCCATGCATCCTTTGTTTCTAAAATAGATTTTTAGGCGCTTAGTAGAGTGTCGTTGTATTTGAAAAATAAAATATTTGTTTTTATTCATTATTATTGTTTTGTGTTTCATAATTAAATTGAAAGATGAGTACTAATAAAGATACGTTAATTAGGGGTAGAGCTACCTGTAAATCTCAGCTAACAAGTTTTCAAAATATTTAGAAACTTTAGAAAATAAAACCACTTTAGATGATGTTGAAATAAACGAACTTGATGTCAGGTTAAATAGAATAGAGCTTGTTTTAGATAAGTTTGAGTCGATACAATCGGATTTAGAAGAGGTTTCTACCGATTTAGATAACGAATTGGGGGAAAGGGCTAGCTTTGAAGACAAGTATTTTAGTATTATTGCCAGAGCTAAGACTTTAGTTAAAAATAATTCTCCCAAAGATGATTTATCTAGCGTGAGTGAGTCACGGCATAGTATTTCAAGGGAAGCTGGAGTAGGGGTAAGTGGGGTAAAATTACCGGTCATCACTCTTCCAAAGTTCTCCTGGGAATATAAATCATGGCAAGAATTTAGAGATATATTTTGCAGCCTTATCCATGACAACGAGTCGCTTAGCCCAATTCAAAAGTTTCACTATTTAAGAGCATCATTGCAAGATGCAGCCGCGAATGTTATTCGTTCATTAGATTTTACAGGTTCTAACTATTCTATAGCTTGGACAACTTTGTGTGAAAGGTATGATAATAAACGTTTAATGGTACACATGCATTTAAAAAATTTGTTTGATCTGGAGCCAATTCAAAAGGAGTCATCTGAAAAAATTAGATTTTTAATTGATAACGTATCCAAAAATTTAAGCGCTTTAGCATCTTTAAACCAAGAAACCGAGTATTGGGGAACTATAATAACGTATTTAGTTAGTACAAAATTAGATGCGGTTACTGGGCGTGAATGGGAACAGTTTAAAAACACCCAAGCTAACATTTTGTCTTGGTCGGATATAAAAGATTTCTTAAAATCGCGCGCGGATCTTTTGGAAACGCTAGAGCGGCGAGATGACCAGAAAAATGATAGAAATAGGTATGATAAAGGTCAAGGTCATAGAGATAAACAAAAATATGGTAGTAGAGGTTTATTGGCTAATGAAATAAAATGCGTAATGTGTAAAGGGGAACATTTTATAGCAAATTGTGAATGTTTTATTAAGCTGTCGCCAAATGATCGGATTGCGAAGGCAAAAGAATTAAGGCTTTGTTTAAATTGTTTAAAGCCAGGTCAATATGGTAAGTTTTGTCGATGTCCACCTTGTACTAAATGTAGAAGCAAGCATAACATTTTATTGTATTTAGATGTTGCCAAACTGCCTAATAATTCTGATATACAAGTGCAAAATTGTAATGATCCGAAAGTTTCTTTGTCATCTTTGAATTCTGACAATCATGTAATTCTTTCGACATTTTTATTAGAAGTCCAAGATAAAAATGGTGCTTGGCACGTAGTGCGCGCTTTTCTTGACTCGGGCAGTCAATCGAGTTTTATGACGTTAGAGTTGTGTGAAAAATTAAAGGTTAATAAAGAGAATTTTAATTTGACAGTTAGTGGTTTAGGTCAAAGCACTTCTGAGATTAAGTACAAATGTGACGTACACATTAGGTCCTTGCATAATGCATTTAATGCAAATTTAAAATGTTTAGTGTTGCCATACATAACTGGGCATATTCCTAGTATGAAAATTGATGTAAGTAAGATTGATATTCCTAAAAATGTTAATTTGGCTGATCCGTCATTCAATAAACCTAGTCAAATAGATATTTTGATAGGTAATGCTTGGTTTTATTCTTTGTTGTGTATAGGCCAGATATCTTTAGGCAAAGGAAAACCTATTATGCAAAAAAACGCGTTTTGATGGGTCATATCAGGTCCTTTACATATTAAAAGTACTAATGAGATTTTGTGCAATTTTAATTCGAATATTTCTGATCAAAATTTATGTTTGAACCTAGAAAAGTTTTGGGAAATAGAAAATGAATTTTCTAATGAGAAAAAGGTGTGGTCGGCTGAAGAGAATGTGTGTGAGCTTAATTTTCAAAATAATTTTAGCGCGATGCGGATGGCCGATTTATAGTTTCTATACCTTTTTAAAAAGCCAATCGAAAATTTGGGTGAATCTAAAGAAAAGGCTTTACGGAGATTTTTATCTTTAGAACGTAAATTTGAATGTAATGCCGAATTTAAAGAAACATATCAAAATTTTATGAATGAATATTATGACTTGGGTCATATGAGTGAATCATTGAACGTTGATGATAGTAAACAGGCTTATTATATGGCACATCACGGTGTATGGAAAATGGATTCTCTTACAACAAAATTACGTGTTGTGTTTGATTGTAGTATGCAAACTTCATCGGGAAAATCCTTAAATGACCTTCAGATGGTAGGGCCTGTGTTACAACCTGATTTAATAAGTATTTTACTAAGATTTCGTGAGTTTTCTTATGTTGTATCCGCTGATATAGCAAAAATGTATAGGCAAGTGTTAATAGAACCCAATCAGCGTTGCTTACAAAGAATTTTTTGGCGCAATTCATCTTTAGAGCCTATAAAAATATTCGATTTAAATACTGTTACGTATGGTCAAGCGTGTGCAAGTTTTTTGGCTGTACGGTGTATTATGCAGTTGGCTGAAGATTGTAGGGAAAACTTGACAGATATTTCTAATATAATAAAAACAAGTTTTTACGTAGATGATTTTTATGTTCCGTTGATTCAATAGAAAAGGGAATTTATGTGTGTGAAAATGTTTCAAAGATATTTGAAAGTGGTTGTTTTAAGTTAAGAAAATGGATATCGAATGAACCTAAAATTTTATGTAGTGTGCGAGAGCTAAATGAAGAATTTAATGTCTTAGAATTTGGACAGAATGAAAATACTAAAACGTTAGGATTGACTTGGGCATGCGCTTCCGATGAATTAATGTATAAAATCGGCACGCCCATTAAAGGTGAAAGAGTAACTAAACGTTCCGTTTTGTTCCATATAGCGCAGATTTTTGATCCTTGGGTTTGTTATCACCATGTATAATTGTTGCAAAAATGATACTTCAGAAACTTTGGCTGGAAAAATTAAATTGGGATGAGGGTTTGCCAGCAAAGTTGCACGATGTATGGTTAAAATTTCTCGCAGAATTACCCGTAATAAATGAACTTAAAATACCGCATCACGTTACATGTAAAAATGTTGTTTATTGTGAATTACACGGGTTTTCAGACGCTAGTGATTCTGCATACGGTGGTGCGATATATCTTAGATCAGTTGATTCACAGGGTGATATTACGGTGCGGTTATTATGTGCAAAAGGTAAGGTTAGTCCTTTAAAACCGTTAACCACGCCAAGATTAGAAATATGTGGCGCCTTAGTTTTAGCACGTTTAGCTGATAAAGTCTTAAAAGCTCTCATATTGAAAATTGACCGGTGTATATTCTGGACAAATTCGACAATTGTAATCGGGTGGTTGAAGACCACACCAAATTTACTAAAAACTTTTGTTAGCGCTCGTGTATCTGAAATTCAAACCCTAACAAAGGGTTATGAATGGCGTCATATATCAAGTAGCTTAAATCCATCAGATATTTTATCTCGTGGTGTTTTTCCAAGTAAAATTCTAAATTTGGGAAATTTGGTGGAACGGTCCACAATTTTTAAGTCAAGATGAAGAATCGTGGCCAAAATATGTAGTAAAAACAGATAATTTACCGGAATTACGTCCTAATAAAAAACTATTTTGCTTAGTTTCGACTGAATTTGACACCTTTATTTTTGAAAAATTCTCAAGTTTTCGGAAGTTAGTACGAGTTGTAGCTTGGATGTTACGTTTTATAAAGAATTGTGAGAATAAAAAATTAAATAAGCTTAATGAAATCCTAAAGGGACCTCTTTCTACTTGTGAACTTGTCAACGCTGAAATATGTTTAGTTAAAATTTCTCAGAAAATTTGTTTTCCGGAAGAATATTCGTGTTTATAGAAGATGGTAAAGTCCTAAATTCGAAAAGTAAGCTTTTAAGTCTAAGTCCTTTTATGGATGAAGTAGGCATTTTGCTCGTTGGGGGTCGATTAAAAAATTCTAATTATGATTTTGGTAAGAAACATCCTATGCTTTTATCTTCCAGACATAGATTAACGAAAATAATTTGTGAAGATGAACATCGTCGTTTAATGCATGCTGGTCCTCAAATGATGCTATCTTCGATTAGAGAAAGATATTGGCCAGTAAATGCTAGAAATTTACTTAAAGCAGTCGTAGAAATTGTTTAAAATGTTTTCGATATAAAGCGCAAAACACACAGCCGATTATGGGAATTTACCCAAAGCCGATTAAAGCCGGGTACCGTATTTAGCAATGTCGGAGTAGATTACATGGGTCCTCTAACAATAAAAGATAAAAGAGGTCGCGGCGCAAAATTGTCCAAATGCTATGTTAGTGTATTTGTATGTTTCGCAACGAAGGCGTTACATTTAGAATTAGTTTCCGATTTAACAAGTGAGGCATTTATTTTGGCTTTTAGGCGATTCGTTGCTCGTAGAGGTAAACCCACCATATATTCAGACAATGGTTTGAATTTTGTTGGGGCTGATCGTGAGCATAGGGATCTAGGAAATTATTTACAGCGGAATGCCTGCATGCTTTCTGATGCATATTCTCAAGAGGGCGTTCAGTGGCATTTCATACCATCCCAATCACCTCATTTCGGAGGCCTATGGGAGGCTGGCGTCAAGTCAGTTAAACATCATTTAAAGAGGGTAACTAGTAATGCGAATTTAACTTTCGAGGAATTAACCACTCTATTAACACAAATAGAATCTATTTTAAATTCCCGTCCTCTGACATCCCTATCTTCGGATCCTAATGATTTTTGTCCTTTAACCCCAGCCCATTTTCTCGTTGGAAGAAGCTTAACAAGTTTGCCGAATCCTGATTTAATTCATATTCCCGAATCAAGGCTATCCATATATCAACGCATTCAAAGGCTGATGCAACATTTTTGGTGCCGTTGGAGCAAAGAGTACGTCAATGAACTGCAGCAGCGAGTAAAGTGGAAGCAGACTCAGTCCGATCTTCAAGTTGGTACATTAGTTTTGTTAAAAGAAGACAATACGCCGCCGTTAAAATGGCGTCTTGGACGTATACTCGAAGTGTATCCGGGTAACGATAGCATTAATCGTGTTGCTAACATTAAGACTGCCAGTGGAGTGTTAAAACGTTCGTTTTCGAAAATTTGTCCTCTCCCAGTGGAACTGAAAAAGAATTGAAGACACAGTGCGGTGCTTCAAGGCGGGGGGCATGTTTATGCACATAGACTATATACTTTAAATTCGCTTAAGCTCCCGGACTAGAAAGACATCATGGTGCGAATTGTTTGCGACGTGAGGGCGCCACCGATCAAGGCGGTTTTGAGCGTATGTGACGCGACCCGGTGTGTGGATACGAGAGAGGGGTACTTGCAATTGGAAGAAACGAAGGAGATGAAGGTTCGGCTTGCCTCCCCACGATTTAACAAAAATAAACAAATTTAATAGTTATTTTAGCAAGTAAATGTAATCTTTCAAGTAATATAAGTTCCTGAAATTCAGAAGTATAGTTTGTTTATAGTATTATTTGAAAGCAATAGCCACAAAAGTGTTTACAGTCCACTTTTTAATAAAATATTCGTAGGGCCAAAACAATAAGTGATAACTAGAAGTTTATGTAAAAAAAATATGTTTAATCACGTGGACAAAATAACGTGCACCAATGTTTTTAAAACAAAATTACATTATCAAAACCAAAACAAAACCTATATTGGCATACATAATTTGAAAACACATAACATATCTTATCTTTCTACAGGCATTACAAAAACCCAGATAATAAGGCAAGAATAGAATATGAAAAAAAAATTATCCAAAAAATTAATCCAAAATAAATGGTAAACAAACACTGATAGCGACAAAAACACATGGTGACTCAATTGACTGGAATAGGAGCACAATTTTAATAAGAAAACCCACAAATAAAATTTAAGAGCTCACAGCACTAAGTTAAATAATTAAATAAATCCATTTTTTAAATAATTTGTTAAATACAAATTAATTAGTTTAAAAAACAGTAACCTACTTTATAATTCTATTGCATGTTAGGTTATAGAAACTTGTCAGACTATTTAAGCGGAAAACATACAGAAGTGTAGGTAGGTAGGTTTAAAGAGAGTGGACTTTTTACGCCCTCCACCGCCACCGCTCGGTCTCTTGTGGTTCACACCCTTTTATATTTTTCCCAATAGGATCGGACTTCTAATGAATCCGATACCAGATTGGGAGAGAGTTCATACATCTCCTCTTACTCGTGTCGCTACCGAACACGAGCACAATGTGTTCTGATGTGTCCTGGTGTCCCTGTCTCCTGGAGAGTATGACGAGCAGACAATTAGATCCATCATGCCCTCCTCTCCCGGTCTAGTGACGTGGGTAGCTACCAAGTCCTTGTTACAAGAACTAAATGTTCTTTCGGAGTTCGCATCTTCGGCCTTATCCTATAAAAATGGTCCTATCCGCTTTCTGTTTAAAGCCAGGGAACCCTTTTTCCTATAAAGGCGGTTCTGTCCGCCTTCTGTCTGGATTCAGGGAACCCTTCCTAAGCACCTGTTTGTTCGGGGTGGATTAGCCCTTTCCCGTGAAACAGGCGTCGGTGACTTCAGGAGCACCTTACAAAACGGATTCACCCGTTTCGGTCGGCGCACCTTTGTCTGCTTGTGATCTTGAGTGGCACCTCTCGAAACGGATTTATTCGTTTCGGTCAGGGCACCTTTGTCACTTTTTTCCTATGAAAGTGGTTCTGTCTGCTTTCTGTTTGGAGCTGGGGAAGTAATAGTCCACCACGGCAGAGCCCCGCATTACCGCAGTAAGGCTAGATACTCTGAGAGGTCGCCCTGTATCTCAGAGGCACCGTTGGGGACACCTATTTAAGGCACTCATCAGCACGGTATGCTAAAGCCTTGTGTTCATCATAGCTTCGGATCCCGTTCCATACGGTGGCAACAAGAGTTGCCGATAACCAGCAACTCTAGCGCATGTTTCAAAAGATCCTACTGGGCCAACCACAACGACGATGTGTGAACACAGCATTTGGGTACAGTAGTGTACTTAGTCAACATAAAATAAAGATTCAAATAAAATTTATTTAATATAAATAATTCAAAATAAAACAATATTGTTTAATA
Source organism: Listronotus oregonensis (assembly GCA_019359885.1). Taxonomy (NCBI): domain Eukaryota; kingdom Metazoa; phylum Arthropoda; class Insecta; order Coleoptera; family Curculionidae; genus Listronotus; species Listronotus oregonensis. Next base: position 32,162 of record JAHBCN010002335.1, read on the forward strand.
ATCATAATAAATTTAATTTCTATTTATAAAATTAATCATACAAAATTATAAGGTTATTACAAAGTTAACTTTCATTTAAATGCTCACTGTGAATAAATTCTTATTTTTTTTTGTTTAGTAATAAATAAGTTATTAAGATAAACATTAATGCCAATAATTTATATTCAAAGTTAGAGTAATATATACAAAATTGACAGAAAATTAAATAAAATGGAAATAGATAGAAAAATATAATATCCATCTGATCCCACCTGAATGCAAGAGCATCTTATTGGCCCGGAAAAATAAGATAATTTGTTGAAGTTTAGGGAAAATTAAATAAATTTAAGGTTAATAAAACAGCCATAAATCAGATTTTCTCTTATTCTTCAATTTAAAAACCAAAGAGTTTACTTTATACATAGATAATAATTTAATAAAGTATCGATCGATAAAAGCCCCGAAACAATACAATTGGTGCCCAACGTGGACCAACAAATAAATAAAACAAGCACAAAATGTAAAAAAAAAACAAAGCTTATATTTTAGATTAAACAGTAGGGAAAAAAAGAATTATACTTTATAATTTTTTTTTGGTAAAATTGTGAAGGCAAATTAAATTATTATCTTAATAAATTTAAACTAATAAAATTTGGACATAAATAGAACCTATTAATAGTATTTAGTATAAGATATTTAAAGGTAATATTTATTATATTGTGCAAGGCAAAGTACATCATAGATAGCTGTATTATTGGTAAGTTAGTGTATAAAAATTAATTAAAAATAAGCTATATAGACTAATTAAAACATTATAAGTGTTTTGCTTAAATATATAAATGAAATTTGTGAAATAATTTAAAAAAGATATTGTTAATTTTATTTTTTTTTACCTCACAAGAAAATTTTTACATTATCCATATAAGAAATATTGTATTGTATACAGGGTGGCCCACCACATTCGCCTCGGTTTTTCTACGAGAAATAAAAAGAGTTGGGGGAAAACTTTTAGCACAGTCATATGTGGGTCCATAAAGAGCAGATTTTATTATTTTTTTTTAACTATACAGAGTGACCCAAAAAAGGTGCATATCAAAGTTATATTTTTCTTATGGAATACCCTATATTTTTTTATATTTTTGGATAATATAGACCAAATAAAGGTTACCTACTGTTATATTTCCTATACCTTAAACTGATCGTTTCTGAGAAATTTCGAGAATTTAAAAATGGATTACACACTGCTACATATATATATATATATATATATATATATATATATATATATATATATATATATATATATATATATATATATATATATATATATATATATTAATATATATATATATATATATATATATATATATATATATATATATATATATATATATATATATATATAGTATATATATATATATATATTATATAATATATATATATATATATTATTTTGTACATGTTAACATTCTTAAATTATGGTCTGTATAAATTTCTCGATTTCAGAAACGATTAGTTTAAGGTATAGGAAATATAACAGTAGGTAACTTTATTTGGTCTATATTATCCAAAAATATCAAAGTTATATTTTTCTTATGGAATACCCTATATTTTTTTATATTTTTGGATAATATAGTCCAAATAAAGGTTACCTACTGTTATATTTCCTATACCTTAAACTAATCGTTTCTGAGAAATTTCGAGAAATTTAAAAATACAGACCATAATTTAAAAATGGATTACACACTGCTACATATATATATATATATATATATATATATATATATATATATATATATATATATATATATATATATATATATATATATATATATATATATATATATTTTATATATATATTATATTATATATATATATATATATATATATATATATATATATATATATATATATATATATATATATATATATATATATATATATATATATATATATATATATAATATATATATATATATATATATATTATTATATATTTATATATATATATATATATATATATATATATATATATATATATATATATATATATATATATATATATATATATATATATATATTTTTTTATTTTTTATTTCAAAAAGGAATACTTTAGATAAAAAAATAATTAATAAAAAAATTTTAATTTTTTTTATTTTACCCATTTTTTTGAAGTAATAGATTCTACAGCATAATAGCTAAAATAGTGGTCACGAATTATAATGGATATTTTTTAAAAATACACTCTTTTTAAAAACGGTATGTTACGAAGGTGAGAAGTTCTGTTACGGAGGTGAGATTTATAAATCATATCGTATATTTTGAAATATTTTATTATAAAACTAGTAATATTCTGGTATTTACAATACCTAAATAATAAAAATGCAATATAAAAAATAAAAAAAAAACAAATAAACTAAGAACTTTTTAAAATATTTGGTAGAACATGCCCTACATATAATAGGAGTGAAAATAAAAAAAATAGCACCAAATAAAGCAAAAACTAACAAACAAAACTAAAGTAAATTAGCAACGTCATTAGGTAAAGCAAAAAATGATGACCCCTTCTTATTTGAGGTTTTTCCAAAACAGACACAATATCATTTAAAATAAGTCCAATGTACGATTTACGCAAATATTTAACGGTGTAATTATTTTTAGTTTCTACAGATATGATAACTGCAACATAATGATAATACTGATTTTTTTTCCCCAAAATTTTAACCAGTACATAATCATCAACTTTTAGATCCAGAGGTTTCCGCACAAACGTTGACAGGGGCAACTCGTCCTCGGAACTACATGACTTATCACTTGAGCTGTAAACATCTTCGTAGTTGAGCTTTTTATTTATATCTGTATGTCAATGTTAAGGTAATATAAATTATTGGATAAGAGTAAAAACATTTTAAAATTTAAAAAGAATACTAGGTAGATGTTGGGTTTTAAAAAAGACATTCTAAAATAAATACAAAACTTAAAAAAAGGATACTTATTTGGTTAAAAATATCATTCGATATATCAGTCAAAATTTCACCAGAGCTATTTAAATCTTCCACATGTTTTGAATCAAACTGTATTGATCCCAAATCATAATGCGTGCAAACTTTATCCGCAGTACAATAGTTACATGTTAAGTGCCTAAACCGTATTACAGAAGGATTTGCCTTTGTCCAGACAATCTCGTGAACCTTTGTGATACCTTTGAAAGCTTCGATTCTATTAGGTAATTTTGAATCAAACACTAAGATTTCCTCATCGTTGATAGGTAAAATATTAATACCCTTTAAGTTTTGAAGCTTATCTAATAAAGTGTCATAATTGGGTATATCCTCACCTCTAGCTACAATGTGATCAGCGGTTCTCTTTACACATCCGCCTATTCCATCTGGTGCTCCTTTACCGTGATGGCTTTCAAAATAATGCCATCTAAGGGAATTAGCACCGAAGGATTTGCCAATCAGAGTAACAAAGAAAAACATTTTTTTATTTTTGTATTGTGTATACTTAGGACATTTTTGTTTTATATTTTTAATTATAGGGCTTAAATGAGCACAAATGGCCGATGGATCATGTCTTAATGATTTTGAGATACTGCAGTACGAAGTTACGAGTGGCTCAGCTTCGTTGCTGTCTTGTTCGGGTCCTTGGTATGTTACAACAGTATGTAAAGTGATCTGTGGTTTTGAACCTCCAAAATGGGCAGATTGTATTTCTGTAGAGTATTTACACAAGTAGTTTTCGGAAAAGTCCATGTGAATTAAAAAATCATGATTTGAAAGACCAATTTTTATTTCTTTAATTTTTTCATACTGGTGAAGCATGTTAAATTGATGAGTCATAAAAATTGGTAAGCTTTGTTAAATTCCATTACTAATTTTTGTTTGTCACAGTAAATAGTTTCCTTAACCTTTTTATTGTAAACCTTTTCCTGACCTTTAATAAAGAGTTTTTCTTTTTTTGACAACCACTTTTCGCACTTTATATGTTCGCTTGGATTATAATCTAAGAATTTAAGAGTTTTAGAGATACATTCAGGACATTCTCTTTTAAAGCACGCATCTTTTATTTTTCCATCTTCCGAGCAGGTTATACTTTTCAGAACATCATTGCGACTACTTTCTTTAATAATGTTATAGAATTTTAATTTTGAAATTAAAAGTTGAAAATTGACATGAATTTCACACAAACAGGTGTCGCGATCTTTAACATTGAGGGAAACAACACAAAAAGGTCTCATCCTACAAAAAAAATTATAACCTATTTTTTTATTTGGATAAGTAGTACAGAATTTTGTATGTAATTCTTTTAAAGAGTAATTTAGGTAACGCTTTGGTTTTTTTACTTTTTTAAATGTAATGGTTTCTTTTTTCCCTGGGCAGATGCGACTTGAGTCGTCATTCTCATAAAAGTTTATGATTTTTTTTCGGATTTCCATCCATATTGTTTCAAAATTTTTCTTGTTTTTCTTAGAATATAAGAAACGCTTGGGTACCAAAAGTTTAAGCCTTTCTTGAAATCGGTATTTTTTAATGACTTTTTCAGAAACAGTCGTCATCATTTTCCTTCTAGATTGTTTATTATTTGTAGCCAGCAAATTTTCTTTAATTTGGGTAGATAATACAGCACCGAAAAGCAATGCTTGTTTAACATCAGTAGAAACGTCTTGGCCATTAATCATTCTTTCCACATTGCTTTTGGGAGAATCTATTTTTGGGTCTTTTTTTCTCTGGAGCCTTTTCTTATATTTTTCTCTCTTTGCTTTTTCTTTTTTTAGAATTTCTTTTAGCTTTTGAATTTTTAATTTTAAATTTTTTCGGTTTTGCCTTGATCTTCCTTTTCCTGACATAGATCTTGCTGAGGCTACAGAAGTTCTCGAAACACTAGGTTTTTGCACCTGGTTTTCACATGCTGGAAGCGGACGATCGATTTTTAATTTGTTTAGTTTTTTATGATAACTTTTTTTACTTTTAGCTCTCCTGTCCTTCCTTACTTTTCTCTGCTCCCGAGGAGTCAGTTCATTAATTAATTTTACCTTTCCCTGTTCTTTTCTTCTGTGGTATCTTTCTCTATCCAGCCTTCTGACCTCTTCAAGTTTTTCAGCATTATTTTTTATTCTTTCCCTATACAGCCTGACCCTCATCTTTACCCTTTCACGCCTCTCTTGCTCGTTTTTGTCATTGTTTTTTTTTTGTTTAGCCATATTTCACTAAAATTGATAAAATCAATTAAAACCTCACTTCCGTAACATTTTTCTCACCTCCGTAACACCAACTTTGTTACAGAAGTGAGGTTACGGAAGTGAGAATTTTTATGGTTTTATACATGTGTTACTTTTATTTCAAACCAAAATATTTTTATTTTTTAAATATTATAAACTGTATCAAAACTTACGCATAAAACAAGAAATTACTTTTTTTTTGTTAAACAAAATAAGTCTAAAAGACGGTTACAGAAGTGAGAAATTTGAACTTACCCCGTGCAAAAACCGTCACTTAAACACGTATCACTTTTTAAATTTACTTAAGACACCTGCCTTTCTCAGCCGACAGGAAGAGACTGGCATAAACTAAAGACGAATTTAGACAGTAATCTGCCATAAGTGACGTTAAACAACTATTTTCTGTCATTCAAGCGCCATCTATTGTTTGTAAAGATAGGTATAAGCCTAAAGGCCTTTGAATTATACAGTTTTATTTTTAAATATCCACTCTTTAGCGTCTTTTTAAATTTTTAATTTTTAATAATTTGTCGCGTGCAGGGGAAAAGTGAGATTCTTAAAAAATGTTAAAACATGAGTAAATGTAAATTAAATTTTTCATAAATATTTTAACAATTCTGGAAACGTTTTAATAATTTTTTTTCCAGAATTACTAAAAAAACGTATAGGAAAATTTAAATTATTGTTTAACTTACATTAACTATATTTTACATTTTTTTTACTTATCTCACTTTGCCCATGCACGCTCCATAAAAGAATGCGCTTATGCTAAATGAGATTTAAGGTTTAACGCTAAGATTTAGCCATCAAAACTTTAGTTACCAAAGATGAAAATGTAAAATATCTCTTTGATGATTAAAACTGTTTGCTAAATCTTAAAACGAAAATTAGATATGTAGTGCATAAACACTTCCAAGTTTCTTATTGACCTTAGAAAGTCTAAAACAAAAAAGACAATATTTTCACATCAAACAAGAAATAATATTGTACATAAGGTGAGGCTGTTTAATAATTTACAGACTGGTGGATCACAAAGAAAAAGCTGACTGTAATTATATATCATATGGTCATCCAAAAATTCTGGAATTGTGAGAATATTTAACTTAAAGCTTAACCCCAATAAAACTAAATGTAAAAATTTCTTTTTTATTAATAACTCTTAAACTAAAAACGTTTATATTATACTTTTCTTTGCTTTTGGTGTAGGGTTGTCCTCCATTTTTTCAAAGCTTGTAAAACTGTTTAGCTTTAGGTGTTAAATCTTTCTCACGGGAAACATTAACTTGTTTCAGTAGGGAAAACCTCTTTTTCCAAATGCCTAAAAAACACAAATAAATGCTATTGTAGGTATTTTTTATATTTGTATCTTGTTAAGCTCTTTGTTAATGGTTAAAGAGGGAAAACTTTTCAGAGAATACTGAATAAATTTATGAAACATACATTACTTCTTTTACAACTTACCCTGTGTCAATGCCAATACTTTTGGTGGAGTTCTTCTACAAGACTCTGCTATTGATAAAGAACTTTGGGATAACTCAACAAAAATATTTTCCTGTGATGTTCCTGGCAACTGCATGTCAATATCTGCTTTGTCAAGTGGCTTAAAATCCATAGGTAATATATTTACTCGGCTGCAACCTGGAGTGAAAATATTTTCCAAGTGTAATTCTGAAAAATCAAAAAATGTTATATTGTAAACCAATTACTTATTTTACTTTACATGCCAAACAATGTAAGGACTTAAAATTTACACACAGGTAAAAACTTTAAAATGTATAATAAAAATAGTTTAAAAGAACTAAATATGATATTAAAAATTAAACAATAAACTTTCGCAGAAAATTATTAAACATTTAAGGCTATTATTAAAATACAAAAAAAAGTATTAATTCTTTTATTCTATTGACGTACTATGGACATTTATTTTAGGATTACAATTAAAAAAAAACTTAATTTTCTTTTCCGTCTAAACATAACAAATAGAAGTTAAGAAAATTGCAACAATAACAAAACTTATATATAACTATTTAGATATCACACCCCATAATTTTTTTATTAATGATCTGAATTAAAATTACACAATCTTAATTAAATAAATTTACCTTCTAATATTTTTCTCCTTGTGGCATCACTAGGTTGTAACACAGCATCATTAGAAGAATGTGAAACTGGAGGAAGTTCATCATCAAATCCTACAAAGTTCAAAGTTATTAATGAGGAGTTAAAGTCTTATAAACGTAATACTTTAACATACTTTTATGCTATAAAATTATATTATGTACTTCTACAATTTCGTCCTAAAACCAAAGCCAGCTTTTAAATTCAAGTTTTTGATGAATAAATTGTTCAATTTCAAAATTTCAACATAAAATTATATATACCTTTTTTGTCTCTGCCTTTTAGATTATTTTTATTATGAGAAACAAGAGTAACCTTCTGAAATTTTACAATTATACAGTGTGTCTACGTAAGTTGGTGGCATATGGAAAACTTTTTTATTACTAAGGTTATGAAAAAAAAAGTTTTCCTTTATAAAAAGTTCTACATATTCCAAAACCTTGAATGGAACCATAAGATGTCAAAATATATCAGTGATTTATGAGGCTTGTTAAAAAATGTTTTTTTCTACATAGTAAAGTACCCTTACTTTTGACAATACCGAAAACTATTATAAAGAAAAGATATTAGAAATAATTTTCAAAAATTCAACATTATTTGTTTATATTAAAAAAACATTTTTTTTGACAGTTTCTCTAATTATAAATAATAATGATTAATTATATGAATTAATATGTAAACTTATATTTTCAACATAATCACAGGAATAATATCAAAAAAAAAAGTTTTTATGTACCTAAATAAACAATGTTGGATATTTAAATGTTTTTCTAAACATATTTTCTTTATTATTTTATAATTTTCATTACGTCAAAAGTCAAGTGAATTTACTTTGGAGTAAAAACTTTTTGGCAAACCTTGTATACCACTGATAAATTTTATCATCTAATGGTTGCATTTAGGGTTTTGGACCATGCAAAACTTTTTATAAAGAATAACTTATTTTTGTAGATTCCCATATGCATCCAACTTACATAGACACACTGTATATCAGTAAATTGATACCAAAACCTGCTATGTAAAACCGGCTTAATTGAAGCTTTTAACACACTAAACTAACATCATTAACACTAAAGTATTTTTACCTGATATGTGTAGGAAACGAACTGCTGAAACTTTAAGGCCTCTTCGACCAGGCACTAGATCTTCAGGAATAAAAAGATCTTCACAGACAACATATTTATGGTAAATTTCTTCCACGGATAACATTTCATAGTTTGGAGGCTTTATTTTTTGGACCCAAGCCTTAAAAACTTCGGGTTAGCGTTTGGGAAAACGATGCCTTTTGCTTGTTTTGTTGGTGCAACGGGCCACACAACAAGATCTGGGGGCGGATGGGCGTGCTTCACCCCAAAAGTTAATTAGAAAAAAAAAAAAAAACTAAATTCACCATTGCTTTGAACAAAATTATCAAAATCTTACATAAAAAAACACAAGTATACAAGATGCGAAGCCAACAACGTACGAACATAAAGTACTAAAAGTACCGCCGTTACGGATCGATTACTCGATTGCGAAATGCGAAAAACTCTCAAAAAGTGGAAATTCCAAGAGTTTAGTTGGGTATAATTTCGTCAGTGGCGCCTTTTGATGTCGGTACAGATGAAATAAACAGTTTTGGCGGGAAGACTGCTACTTTCTTTACTAAATTTAGTTAGTGTATTGTGGAGACTGGTCTTACCAATCGCTTATGCAGTAAACCAGATTTATCCCCTCCATTTCATGGCTGCAGCTTGAAATAACATTATGCGTTACGGAAGTGAGGTACAAACCCGGGGACATTTTATATTTCTCCAAATAATGTAATCCAAAATTTGAAAAATTATAGTAATATATTTTTTTGCAAGGTTTTGAGTTGTTTTAGACTTTAAAACTGTTTTTATTTTACAAAAACATAAATATATTCAAAAAAACTAATCAATAATGTTGTAACCTGTGCCTGGGGACAGTTACGGAGGTGAGAAATGGCATTTTGTAAAATTGAAAAATAGGTTTAAAATAAAAAATGTATATATTTTTTTGACATTTCCATACAGAACCAGTAATTTCCAATATTTAACATCAGTTTTTTTTTTATTTTTATTAAAACAGATTTAAAAAAAAAATCACTGGGGACTTAGCTTCTATAAAACTTAGAGATTTGTTTAGGGCGGCATTTTTCTTTGTAGACCTTCTACTTTTTAAAAAAAAAGCGCTCATTGTTTTACACTTAAGTCAGGCATTACAGCGAGCTACTAACTAAATCACTGTTTTGAAGGAATTTTGCTTATTTTCAAAATACTCTAATATCTACAGTTTTCAAAGAAGAGGGTTGACCAGCAGCTGATATTTTTTGTTTGGGTGTACTCTGATGAAATCTATCAAATTTTTCATTAATTGCTTTTATTTCGTTAAGTTGTAGCCGTCTGAGCGATCGTTTTTAAATAATCGCCATTTTCAAATAGCTAGAACTTTTTTCTTGGAACTTTGATGTGCATCAAATTTTCGGACAAGTTGCTCTGTTATATTCTTAAAAAGCCCTTAGAATTTTGAAGAGGGGAATTGAGCTTGAACCCGAGTTATGAATTTTTTAACATCCCGCAAATTGCATTGTTAAAAACAACCGGCATATCTGGGGTCTGTGTATTTGACCAGAACCACCTACTTACATGTATTTTAATACGCTAAAGGTAGATCTAAGGTCCGTTTTACTCGTGCACCCTCGAAATTTCAAATAAATTGCGGTAAAACACTAAAAATAGTTAAAAATCGCGAAAAGCTGCGGGTCTTACGATAAATAAAATTTTTCAGATTTAGATTAAGTAAGTTTTTCATATTTTTTGATACACTTAATCTAAATTTAAAGCCCACTTATTTGTATACCCTTAAAAATTTAAGTAAACTATAAAACAACTAGGGAGGAGAATATTTTCCTTACCCAATTCACTTAGATTAGGTATAATTTTGTTTCCAGAATATGTCGCTAAATGACATTCCGTATTTGTTGATAACTCAATGTAACTTGTCTCCATTAATTAAACTTTTACTATAATGAACACTGAAATCTCCTGAATGCTGCAGATTGTAGTTGTTTACATGACCATTTAATCGTTACCTCAGTCGCGCCACTAAGCAGAGAAGCCTCAACGCCACCTTCAGAAAAAAATCAAAGAATATAAGTGCAAATGCAATTTTTTTAAACGCGGAAGACTCATGAAAAATTGATGGCAAAAATTATTTTTAAAAGTGCAAATATTTTCAGGATGTTAAAATATTATAACCCGGATCAGTATTTTCAAGGCCGCCGGCAAGGGGGGTCAGGGAGTGTCCGTCGATCCCCCTCCTTTGTTTTTAAAAATTACTTAAAATAAAACAATTTCTATCTAAATCCTTAAATTTTACAATATCGTTTAGGTATTTTAATAAGTATGATAATTATAAAGTAATTAAAGTTGTGGTTTTTTATTGGTGTTCTTAATTCAATTAATTTTAGACTAGTAAACTGACTTAAACTTTTTGACCCCTACTGCATTTTTTTCTGCCGGCGGTCCTGAGTGTTTACTCAGTTTGTTTTATATTATACTCAAATTTTTAAGAGTATACAGTTAAGTGAGCTTTGAGTTTATCAAAAAATATGAAAAAGTTACTTAATCTAAATCTAAAAAATTTTATTTATCGTAATAACCGCAGCTTGTTGCGATTTTTTACTATTTTTAGTGGTTTCCCGCAATTTATTCAAAAATTTCGAGGTTGTATGAGTAAAACCGTCCTCAGATTTAACTTTAGCGTGTTATAATACATGTAAGTAGGTGGTTCTGGTCAAATATATTGACCCCAGATATACCGGAGTTGTTTTTAAGAATGTTAAAAAATTGATAACTCGGGTTTAAGCTCAATTCCCTTCTTAAAAGGGCTTTTTAAGGATATAATAAAGCAACTTTCCTGAAAATTTGAAGGAAATCGAAGTTCCGAGAAAAAAGTTCTAGCTATTTGAAAATGGCGATTTTTTAAAAATCGATCGCCTACAACTTAACGAAATAAAAGCAATTAATGAAAAATTGGGTAGATTTCATTAGAGTACACCCGAACAAAAAATATCAGCTGCTGCTATATTATTTTATATGTATATATATATATATATATATATATATATATATATATATATATATATATATATATATATATATATATATATATATATATATATATATATATATATATATATATATATATATATATATATATATATATATATATATATATATATTTTTTTTTTCCATTTCGGACTTCTACCTGACACAAACAGTAAATCTTAGGATTTACCCCATTTGGTAAAAGTACGAATACCACTGATACGTTACGATATCTGGATATCGATATCCTGAAACGATAATGGTTAAAATTTCAATGCCTAAAAATAAGGTACTTTATAAATGAAACAAAAAGGCAAACCAAAACACTTTTTATTTCAATATTCTTAAATTTAAACAGAAATCATAGTGGTCCTAAACGAGATATTAAAAAAAAACATTAATTCAAGTACTAATATTGCAAAAGGTACTTATTAATATTAAAAAAGAAACCTTTTATTTATTAAATAAAAAAATGAATTAAAATGTCCACTTATAGAAATATTTATTTATTGGTACAGGGCAAACTTCCGTGGCATCTAGAATTGCAAAGTATTTTAGAGGATCTGCACAAACATCTTTTGGTGGAACATTTTCGAATGCAATTACATTTCTTAAATCCTTGGCCACCGCATAACGACAATTTTCGCACTGCACTTCTTAAGCTAATTTTCTGAGATGGAACATCTACAGAACTCAGAATTTTTTTTTGCAAATAGTGAATTGATTTCTTGCAAACAACTGAGCCATGGTTCCTGTGCTGGTTCCAAGACGATAAAAATCTTTATTCGTTTTTTCTAATACATCAGCCAACAAAATCCGAGGATCCGTTTTGGATCGATCCACGTCTGGTATTTTTACTTTCACGGTTTGTCCACGTGTTGCAGGCGGAAATCTCTTAATTGAAATTATTTGCATTTTTTTTGCTTGTTGTTTCAAAGAACGATGAGCTTCCTCCCTATTCCGTTTAATATCTTTTATTCTATTTTTTTTTGTTGCTTCTTAGAGACTTATGATGAAGACAAATTCGAAGAAGGAGAAGAAGAAGAAGACACTGAAGAGGACATCATCTACTAGGAACTTGAGAGCTTGGAGGAAATGGATGGAGATTCAGGACCATCTGAGAGCAAGAGGATGAAAGTTTCATTTGCAAGGGGCGTTAAAGAGATTTGAAACATAAAATTCTCCATTTTGTTAGATCGATGTAAGGTATCCAACAGAAAGACCACGAATTTTAATAGCTACTCTAGAAGCACTAAACCTTGACCCTCTGGAGTACAAAGTCTCGAAAACTTTATTACATTATAGAAGGCAAATGTTTAAAGAACAATATACTAAAAAAAAAATAAAGTAAATATTCCTAAAAAAGAGCCCGTGATTGTCCATTGGGACTGTACACTTTTACCGGGTGTTTTAAAAAATAACAATGTGAGCGAATAGCTACTGCTGTTTTACAGGTCGAAAAGGAACAGCTGCTGGGAGTTCCTGTAACAGCAAACAGCTCTGCAGAGGAGCATATTATATATATATTATATATATATATATATATATATATATATATATATATTTTATATATATATATATATATATATATATATATATATTAATATATATTTATAATATATAATATTATATATATATTATTAATATAATAATTATTAATAAAAATATATATATATATATATATATATATATATATATATATACAGGGTGATTTAAAAGCAATTTTATTAACTTTAGGAAGTCATTTCTTACAATATTTTAGCAGGAATTGTCCAAATAAACATATGTCCGGAAACGCTTCGTTTCCAAGATACAGAGTGTTAAAGGTTTATTTTTATTTTCGTTCTTATCAAATAACTTTTGAAAAACTGACTATAATTAAACTAAAATTGGTGTCGAAAGGATTTTCTAGGTGTCTAATTCGAATCTGATATTATTGAATGATGTCATTTTTTTTTTTGAAGATTCATATTTTTTTTAAGGGTACTTTTAACACATTTTTCATAAAAAAATTGATTTCTCTATCATATCTACGTAAAAAAGCCACCCCTATTAAAAGTCACTACAAGCAACCGTTTTCTAGATATTTGGACATAAAATTTTCGAGTCGATTATAATCGATGCATGTTAAAGTTATTACCATTAGTTTACATTTTTCACAAGATGGCTTAGAAAATAAATTTGACGTTTAAGTTAGTAGTTATGATTATTACTTATCATAGTACAGACTCGATAATCCAGATAATTTAAAGCAAGGACTAATCGTATTAATAAAAGAGCCTGATTATTGCGTCTTGCATTTTGTAACAGATACATTATCAAAAATGGTTAAAATAAATACACTTTATTCTCAAAATCTCACAACAAATATAATGTAAGCAGAATACATATAATATAACGATAAACCTACAAACTACATACATATGTTTGTACGTACATACTAGATATTAATGTACCTAGAATATTCTACATTATTTAATATAGTCGGAGATTTTGCTTTGTTTTCTAAGTGCAATAATAATTGATTAATGCTTAACTACAGCTTTCTCTTTTATATTTTTTGGTACAAAAATATTATCAATGCCAAGATTATTTTCTTCAGGATATTGCAATCCCAATGTTAAATATTTTATTGCATCTACGTGTTTAATTTTTTTGGCTGGATATCGATTTCGTCGCCGTCCCTTCGTCCATATCCTCATTATGAAATTCTGCATTTTCAATCCATTAACTCATTTCACCATTTCTATGTGTTTCGCCATCAATTTGTGTCAGCATGTTTCGAAATGTCTTGGAAACCTTGCCTAATTTGCTACAATTTCCTTGGTAATACGCTTAGGGGAATCAGATCATCGGGGTCATAATCAGGGAAATTGCCTAATAAAAGTTTGCACTTTTCTAAAAAGTTAGTTTCCACTTTTTGCCATGAATTATGGAGTAGACAACTTGCATCCATAAGATTGATACTCTTAATGAATTTTCCGACATCATCTTCGACTTGTAAAAGAATATGCGCTAAAAGGCCTTTCCGGTAATAACAACGGGGGGCAGTTTGGTGGTAAAAACTATGTTAATATTTTTCCATCTTCACTTATCAGTTCCTGTTCAGAGCAGTGACATGGTGCATTGTCAATCAATAGCAAAGCTTTTTTAGATAGGCGTAGGTTTTTTAAAAATTATTTTACTTGCTTGCAAAACGAATCGTGGAACCAATCCTTAAAAATGCAGACGATCTTGTCATTATGACCCAAGGAAAATTTAAAAGGCCCTAAACGCAGTTACCAGATGGACGAGAAAGGAGAGGCTAAACATAAACCCTTCTAAATCAGCCATAGCTGCCTTCACCAAAAGGAGAAATCTAGAGGGCTTAGGACCCCTAATCCTACGAGGTGAAACAAAAAAGATTGTGGGAGAGGTAAAATATTTGGGTGTCATTTATAAAATAAGAAAGAAAGCGGAGATGACTCTTATGTTAATCAGACGCGCTCATGGGAAAACATGGGGCCTTAAACCAAACATGGTCTATTGGTTAAACACCATGGTGATAAGGCCTATGATAACATAAGCATCACTGGTATGGTGGACAAAAATACGACAAAGAACTGCTTTTACAGAACTGGCCAAGGTACAGAGAGTTGTTTGCTTAGCTATAACAGGAGCAATTGAAACAACCCCAACAGCAGCCATGAAGTGTCTTTTAGACCTTCCACCACTTAACCTCCTAGTGATGGAAGAGGCAAGAATGAGCTACTTCCGACTGCAACAGAAACCAACTGGTGTCTACGCTAGTTTGGGACACAACAACATAAAAAGTCAGGTTGGCGGCAACATCCTGGACGAGAGAACAGACCAGATGATTTCCCAATACTCATTCAACAAAAACTTGAGGTAAAAATTCCGGATCGAAGTGAGTGGCAGCAACCCGATCTCCCCGGCAGGGTTGGAGGCATCATCTGGTATACGGATGGTTCCAAAACCGAGCAGGTAACTGGAGCGGGCGTGTACAGTGAAATGAGGAATTCACAATTCTCCATTCCACTAGGAACACACAGTTCTGTATTTCAAAGGAAAATATATGCTTTACTGCACCGTGCAAAAGAAAATAACAGAAGGGCTTATAAAAACAAGCGGATCTGCATAAAAACAGACAGCCAAGCATCACTAGGGGCACTAGTAAACCCCAAGGTAACGCCCAAGCTGACATGGAAATACCAAAAAGAACTGGAACTCCTGGGAGAATGCAAAGAGTAACATTTTTGTGGGTACCAGGACATTCGGGGGTAGAAGGCAATGAAAAAGCGGATGAGCAGCGAGACAGGGATCATCCACACCATAGTTTGGGCCAGAACCTGCCCTTGGAGTGACTAAAACCACAGCACGAGGGCAAACCAGGGAATGGATCCGAAACAAACACAAGGAATACTGGGAAAACCTCAGTAGAATAAGACATGGAAAAGCTTCATAAGAGGCCCATCCAAAAGAACGAAAAAAGAACTACTCAGACAAAGTAGGAAAAGACTTGGCATAACAGTAGGGTTGCTAACAGGGCATAATAACCTAAGAGGACACCTACACAAGATAGGCTTATACAATGGGGACCCAAAAGCAGAATGTGCGACGAGGGGGAAGAAACAGCCTACCATATCCTGTCCGAATTTAAAGCATTGAATCACAAAAGAAAGGCATTATTTGGGCAACCGGAAATGAGCCCACAGGAATATATCAACCAACCAGTCTCGGGGTTATACAGACTTGTAGAAGGAACAAGACTAATGGGAGGATTGATGCACAAAAAGCCCATGAGGCTGCGCTGCCTCCGGTAGTTAATTAAGACGGCTCCCAGAAAAGAAGAAGAAGAAGAAAAATCCTTAAAAGTGGCAAAAGTCATCCATGCGTTACTATTAGAGACGTATTCCACAGCTAAAGTTCTGTTCTTAAATGCCCTTTGATTCTTTGCCTTACCAATAAAAAGAATTCGAAGTTTTTGTTGGAGCGTTTGTGCAAGCAAACGTAATTCTTTGCTTGATTTTCAGCCGGGAGCCGTTGCCATGTTACTGCGAAATAAGGTTTTATCAGGCAATAGTTTCCAAAAGAGGCCCGACTCGTCAGCATTATAAATTTGCTGGGGAAGGAGATCGTGAGCTTTTATTACTTGCTTTAGTTTGGCAATAAAGCAGTAATAGCAGATTCATCATTTGACAATTTCTCTCCACAGATTTTAAATATGCTCGTAGAGCTGCCCAGCTTTTACTCCTAGTATTTATAGGAATATGTTTGCTTCGTTGTTTAGTAAACCAGGAATACAATTCTCTTTCTAAGGCCGGATATTCTGCTTGCCGAAAGGTTTTATGACAGCCTGGCCCAGAACGGCAAATTCCAATAAATCTAAAACATTTATGAGTAAGTATCACCATCAAAAACTTTGTTCCAAAATAAATTAATCTAACCTCCTTATTTAATCTTCATTTTTTCTTATGTCGAAAATAGTAAAAGTTCTGACGACGTACTGGAGGACAAGTGTTTTTCCACTAACACCATTTTTTAATTTATTTAATATTTCACCCTTTTGTTTTGTAGCCAAAATAATATGTTTACGTTTTGCAATTTTACAGCACGCTGCACTAAAATACGTCCGGCCATCAAATAATCAAAATACAAATGACTAGCCGCTAGCCGCATTAAAATAATTAACGCGTTCAGACAAGTTAGAACCGATGACCGTGTATGTAACAATCGCAAATCCGGATTATTATCGAATCATGCGATCCGAATTACAAGGTACATAATTTAAGGTAAGCCTCAATTCGGATTAGCGAAATATCCGTATTATCGCTCTCCGGATTATTGAGTCTATACTGTATGTGACAGTTAAATGTTTCTCGTTAGTTATTTAAAAAAAAAATTAACACCCTGTATCTTGGATACGAAGCGTTTTCGGACATATGTTTATTTGGCCAATTCATACTAGAACATTGTGAGGATTCACCTCCTGAAGTTTGTCAACGTGCTTTTGAATCACCCTACATATATATATATATATATATATATATATATATATATATATATATATATATATATATATATATATATATATATATATATATATATATATATATATATATATATATATATATATATATATATATATATATATATATATATATATATATATATATATATATATATATATATATATATATATATATATATATATATATATATATATATATATATATATATTATATATACCCATCCATATTGGATCTCCAAGATAAGGAGGGCCAGTATGGGTATCTCCGAAACGGTAAGAGTTAGGTGGGTAGTTTAAATTTGGCAAAGTTGCCTATTAGAAAGCTCAATAACATCTTCGTTTTTATTTTTTTACAAGTTTACTTCATAAATTAGAAAAAATCTAACAATACATTATTATTGGAACTTTGCGCTTTATCCAGTGGCAAAGTCAATTTTTTTTTTATTTTTACTAAACCATCATCAACTTAATTTTTTAAGATACGGTCCTGAATTGTTAATTTAATTTTTTTAAAGCAGTTTTAATCCCCATTACAATGATGTATAATACTTGATATTTTTCTGTTAAATAAACATATTTTCCATAAGAGACAGAGAGTTAGACAAGGAACGCACATCATTTCTTATGGGGCGTTCCATATTTGTTAAATAAATATTAGGTGTTATAGATTTTTGTAGTTGGAATAATAAGGGGTTCAAAAAAATTAAATAAAACACCCAGGTCCGTAACTAAAAAACTAAAGCTGATGATGGTTTAACGAAAACAAAACGTCGTAAAAGAAAATTGACTTCACCAATACATAAAGCGCAAAAACTTCCAATGAGAATGTATTTTTTTCTAATTTTTGAAATTACCTAGTAAAAAAATTAAAACAAAAATCGCATTTTTTTGTTTTTCCGCCATATTTTAAGTACAAAAGATTCAGAACTTCAATTTATTAACCGTGTATTAGTAAGCTCCCGAATACGCAACTCTGCCAAATTTTAAAATCCCCCCTATCTTTACCGTTTTCGGAGATTCCAGACTGGGCCCCCATATCTTGGACACGCTATATATACATTATATATATATATATATATATATATATATATAAGTTTTTTTTTTTATATATATATATATATATATATATATATATATATATATATATATATATATATATATATATATATATATATATATATATATATATATATGTATATATATATATATAAATATATATATATATATATATATATATATATATATATATATATATATATATATATATATATATATATATATATATATATATATATATATATATATATATATATATATATATATATATATATATATATATATATATATGGGTATATATAAATTCTGCTTGTCAAAAAGATATGAACTACAATGAGAAAATTTATGTTTATCATACAGGGCGTCTCAAAATGCAAAAACATAAAATCGAACACAAACATTTTGGAAGTACGCATTTTAATTTTTATTCTGAAAAAACCTTTAGATTACTAAACATTAATGAAAATAAATATACAATGGAAAAAATGTAAAATGTAAAAAAAAATTAATGTAATATGTGTACTTCTAAAAATTTGTTTTTTTTTTTTTTTTGTAAATTTTAATTTTCTTCAGTAAGTTCGAAATCAAAATTAAAAATACATTTGGAGCAAGTTTTATTATTAATCATTTACGTTAAAAGGCCAAAAAACGACTGTTTGCTTTTGTTTGATTTTAAGTTTTTGCATTTTTGAGACGCCCTGTTTGATAACAATTTTATCCTTGTAGTTCAAATTTTTTTAACAATTGGAATTTTTTATCAAGAATGACTTTTTTTTGTATTTTTAATTTTTGTTTCATTTGTCCTCTTGTTAATTTGCATCTGGACATACTATATATATATATATATATATATATATATATATATATATATATATATATATATATATATATATATATATATATATATATATATATATATATATATATATATATATATATATATATATACAGTATGTCCACGGAAAATGTGTTAAAGAAAAAAAACTTTTTTTTTTTGATTTTATCGAAAAAGCTACTCTTGATAAAAAGTTTTACTACTTCTAAGAGTAAGATTGGAATAGAAACATTTAACATAATATAATAAGCGGTGTTCAGAAAATTGAAAAAACTTAAAATGGTACAGGAGTAAAGTCCATTTATTTGAAAAGATATGAAAATAAGTAACTTGGAAAAGTTGTTCAAAATTAAAAGGTAGTTTTTAATACCAATTTTCGAAAAAATCGGCCTACTTTTATTTTTTGTGATTAAATTTATTTTAATATCAATTAAAATTTTTAATATCAATTTATTATCAAATTTTTTGCTGTTAAGTAAGCATTTAAAGCTGCCGATACTGCAGCTAATAAATTATAAAAGCGAAGTGTCAATAAAGCTCGTCACTATCAACGCCTACTAGTACAAAAATTTGGAATTAGTTAATTGATAATAAAATTTTAATCAGAAATAAATAATAGTGGGCCGATTTTTCAAAAATTGTATTAGAGATTACCTTTACGTTTGAACTTTTTTAGTAACTTTTTTTCATATCTTTGCAATAAATGCACTTTCTTGTACCATTTTAATTTTTTTTCGAAACCGCGTATAAAATATGTTTAATTTTTTCTATCCCAATTTTCTTTTAAGAAGTAGCAACATTTTTATCAGGAGTTTTTTTTGATAAAATTAAAAATAAAGAGGTTTTTCATTCAACACCTTTCCGGTGACACATCAGTACGTCCATGGAAAAGGTGTTAAATAGTAAAAAAATTTCTTTATTTTTAATTTTATCAAAAAGCTACTTTTAAAAAATTGCTACCCTTAGGGGTAAGATTGCGATAAAAACATTTAACAAATTTTATACGCGGTTTCAGAAAATTGAAAAACTTTAAATGGTTCAAGAGTCAAGTGCATTTATTTGAGAAGATAAGAAAATAAGTTACTAAAAAAGTTGTTCAAAAGTAAAAGATAGTTCCTAACACCTTTTTCAAAAAATCGGCCTACTTTTATTAATTTGTGATAAAAATTTTTTTTTAATATTAATTATCTAATTCCAAATTAAAAACCCTTATTATTGTACTAGTAGTAGTTGATAGTGACAAGCTTTATTGACACTTCGCTTTTATAATTCATTGGAAGCAGTAACGTCAGCTTTAAATGCTTACTTAATAGTAAAACATTTGATAAAATTAATATTAAAAATTTAAAATGATATTAAAATAAATTTAATCCAAAATAAATTAAAGTAGGCCGATTTTTTCGAAAATTGGTATTAGAGACTATCTTTTAATTTTAAACAACTTTTTCTAGTAACTTATTTCCATATCTTCTAAAATAAATGCACTTTACACTTGTACCATTTTAAGTTTTTTCAATTTTCTAAACACCGCGTATAAAATATGTTAAATATTTCTATCCCAATCTTACTCTAAGAAGTAGCAAAATTTTTTATCAAGAGTAGCTTTTTTCGATAAAATCAAAAATGAAAAAGTTTTCTCTTCAACACCTTTTCCGTGGAATACTGTATATATATATATATATATATATATATATATATATATATATATATATATATATATATATATATATATATATATATATATATATACATTCATAATATGTAAAGAAAATGGATTTCTTTAATTTTGAGTTTGCGCTTTGCGAGTTTGATTACAAATGTCAAACTGATTACTTTGAAGTTGATTGAGCATAAAATTATTGATAATTTGGAATTAGAAAAGACCGAAATGTAAACTTTGAATGATTTTTAAATTTTGTGAGAACTATTAGAATTAGTGAAAAATAAACTTTGAATGTCGTTTTTTGCAAAAAGGTTTTAAAAATATTTTATAAAAATTTTTATAATATAAAATAATATTTTTATTTATAATATATATATATATATATATATATATATATATATATATATATATATTTATATATATATATATATATATATATATATATATATATATATATATATATATATATATATATATATATATATATATATATATATATATATATATATATATATATATATATATATATATATATATACATACATATATACCGGGTGACAACGAAATCACTTCCCAGCCTTTTGTTTTCTTGAATAAAAACATTTAGCTTTTTGAATTTTTTTGGATGCTATAATATATCATAAGATGCTGAGTTTGGGTATTATAACATGCTCCCATCACTTCCGGTTTAACCGGAAACGATATCAACGTTGATTTTTAAATGAATACCCTATATATTTTTTAAAAAATTTGGGTTCTACGAATTATTTCTGATATAAAAAAGTATATTATATCCCATACCTATCTCTGCTAGTTTTTAAGAAAATGGCGATTAAAGATGTCCAAACCACCGCATATTATGCGGTTTTATGGGAAAGCAAATAAATGATATAAAAAATTATTAGGTTAAATTTAATTTTTTCTGAAGACTCTATCTGTAGATGTCATAATAACACTTCTTTCGGCTTTACCGGAAGTGCTGCGAAAATGGACTTTTCTAATAATGTTACTTCAAAAATTTAATGCAACACCCTGTATATTTTTTAAAATTTTTATTCTACGGGTCATTCCTGATATAAAATCTGTATAATATCCTATAACTATCTTTCTTAGTTTTTGAGAAAATGGCGATTAAAGATGACCAAACGACCGCATATTATGCAGTTGTAGAGAAAAAAAATAAACGTTAAAAACATTTATTATTTTTTAATTTAATTCTAAATTATTTTTTAATTAACTACTTAAATAAAATTGATCAAAGTTATATCGTTTCCGGTTAAACTTTAAGTATAGGAGATTATTGTTATAATATCTAAATCAGCATTATGATATAATATAGCATCTCTAAAATTCAAAATATATTTTTATTAAAAAATATATATATATATATATGTACAGGGTGTAAAAAAATGATGCTCATCATTTTAATGGAAAAAGGGATTTTTAAAAAAGCTGAAAATTTTTATGACATAGTGTCAAAACTTAAGATTTTGTCTAAAGAAGTGTCATGACTTAAAAGCAGTTATTTCTGTAAACCGTAACAACTGCAAAATTTTTGTCTTAATACTTATCAGTAGATTCATTTAAATAAATTAAACTAAATTTTAAATGTTTTAGTCTAAAAAAAAAAAATAAATAATTTTGAAAACAATTGTTCTCCAGTTAAAACGAAAAAAAAATTACAACAGAGCGCACCTTTGTACGTAAGGTCATGTTCAAAGAAGCTTTACCGATCCGGCCACGATTTTTTTGTTTGTTTTTGAATGGGGAAAAAAATATGCCGATATGTTTTAAATTCAAGACAAACGTATTGCAAGTGTACCA
>JAHBCN010002335.1:57500-93313 GCA_019359885.1 Listronotus oregonensis
TACAATCTACAAAAAAAAATATGAATAATTTTTCCCAAATTAAAAAGTTAAAAAACAATTGGCAACAGAGCATCCTGGTGTCTGACGAAAAAATCAGCTGGAATATTGCTCACCGGCCGGCAAGGGGATAGGTTTTTTTGTTTTGTTTTTAAATTTCCCGGAAAAATATTTGCCGATATGTTTTAAATTTACCAAAAAAACGTAGGTGGAATTTTAAAATTTACCAAGCATTTTTTTAAAACGGAAAATGTGTGCAAAAAAAACCAAAAAATTTTTTTTTTCTTTTTTTTCTTTAAAAAGAAAATAAAAAAAAATTTTTTTGTAAAATCCCGGGAAAATTTTATGCCGATATGTTTTAAATTTACCTTCCCCCAAATATAGTGCAATTGAAAATTTTTTTTTTTTTTTTTGAAAAAAATTTTTAAAAAAGGGAAAAAAATTGGGGGGTAAAAACGGGAAAAATCTTAATTTTTTAACCCCCCAAAAAAAAAAGAAAGTTTTTATTTAAAAAAAATTTAAAATAAAATTTGTGGTTTTTAAAATTTTATTATTTAGCCCTATTTTTTTGGTAATTTTTAATTTTTCATTAAAATTTTTAATTTTTTAACAAATTTTTTTTAAAACCAAAAAATACTATTTTTTTTTTTTACCTTAAAATTTTTAAATTGGTTTTTGGTAAATATGAAAATAAATTCCCTGGTAATTTTTTTTTTTGAAAAATGTAAATGACATCTCCTTAAAAAAAAATTTATGAAAACCCAATCCAAAAAATTTTCCCTGTCCCCGCCCGGAATTATAAAAAAGGGCGGCGGTGTTTCCCAACAAAAAAGGGTTAAATTAAAAAAACGTTTTTAATTAAAACCCAATTGTTTTGGTTTTTCTGGAATTGGTTTTCCCTTTTTCCTTAAAATGGGCTTTTTTTCACCTTATTTTTAAATTTTAATATTTTAAAATTTAAATAAATATTATTTTATTATAAATATTTTTTTTTTTTTATAAGTTAAGGAAGGATAAATTCACAAAAGCTGAAGAAAAAAATTTAAAAGGGGGAGTGGTTTTTAAAACCCTGGCCAAGTTAAGAAACCAATTTTCCAACTTTATTTATACTTTTTAAATATAAAAAAAAAATATTTATAATAAAATAACTATTCTATTTAAAGTTTTACAAAGTAGGTTAAAAAAAAAAGCTAATGAACAAAAAAGCCCATTAGAAAACAACGGGAAATATATATATATATATATATATATATATATATATATATATATATATATATATATATATATATATATATATATATATATATATATATATATATATATATATATATATATATATATATATATATATATATATATGGGGGTCAAAATGAGAAATATAAAATCTTTTTTTTGAAGTAAGTAGAGTGTTTCATAGGATATTAAATTAAAATTTGGTGTGGGGGGGTTTTTGGGAACGAAAATTGGAATGGGTTCACGGATTGGGGCTATAATTTGGGCGGGAGAGCGCCACCGGGGTATATTGCATGTGTTAAAATACCAAAACTTTTTGTACCCCTGTTAATATAGTTCTAGTAAAAATTCTAAATTTTCCAACCTTTTTTTAAAAAAAAATATTCCTAGTAAATGTCGGCTTTAGCAACCGTTTATTAGATATCT
This sequence comes from Listronotus oregonensis, assembly GCA_019359885.1. Lineage (NCBI taxonomy): Eukaryota > Metazoa > Arthropoda > Insecta > Coleoptera > Curculionidae > Listronotus > Listronotus oregonensis. The sequence goes on from JAHBCN010002335.1 coordinate 59,157, forward strand.
TAATTTTAAAAAACTTGATAATTCTTTCTAAAAAAAATTGGTTGACCTTTGGGCACTTTTTACGTACTGTGTGGGCAAATTTAAACGTTTCTGACGCCTTTAAAAAGCTTCTTAATTACTCCTAAAAAAAAATCTACATTTAATTACATATCTGTATTTTGTGTTTTCTTACAACTTATAAAACCATAATGGCTCATAGACCAAGAAATGTACCCTTTTCCGAAATGGCGGATATGGTTTTGATGTTTGGTGAATTTTAAATATTATTACAGTAAATACCTATCAATTGTCAACTAGGAAAATGTGAGTCAAATGCTAGTTTAGCCGCTAGACGCTATGCCCAGACATTCCCAAACCGATTTCATCCCAAAAGAAAATATTTTTTAGATTTGATTAACCGCCTAAGGGAGACTTGAAGTTTCAGCGAAAACGGGGAAAGGGATTGCGGCCGACCTCGTGCGGTTCAACCAGGGCAAGAGGAAGAAATTTTTAAAAATTGTCGAAGAATCACCAAACATTAGTACTAGGGTTTTGGCTGAACGGGTGAGAAAATTTGGGGAAAAACCCAGACACATAATATTTTAAAGAGTCAACTTTACCCATTTCATCTTCAAAAAGTACAGGGTCTTTACCCGACGATCCCAAGGCAAGTTTTTTGTAGATGGTTATGTGAAATAAATAACAGAAATGTATTTTTAGCGATTCTGTTTACTGACGAGGCCATGTTCACCAGAAAACCGGATGACAAATATCCGTAACGCACACATATGGGCTGAAGAGAATCCTAGGGCCATAGTTGGGGACACATCATCAAGTAAATTTTAAAGTCAAATGGGGGCAAGGGTTTTTGTGGATAACTTTCTTTAGGGCCTGTCATTTTACCAGGTAATTTGACTGGTGATTCATTTCTGTTGTTTCTACAAGAAATACTGCCCGATTTGCTTGATGATTTGCGTCTAAATTTAAGACAAAATCTTTGGTTTCAACTCGACGGTGCTCCGGCTCATTTTTTCTATAAATGTTAGGAACTATTTAATCAAGTATTTCCCAATCGCTGATTGGTCGGGGTCAAGATGCTCCCTGTTTCGTGGCCACCCCGTTCGCCCGACCTTACACCCTTGAATTTTTCAGTCTGGGGATGTATGAAAGACTTTGTGAATATGGTTCCGATCTTAAACAAGGATCATTTAAGAGAAAGAATCATTGCAGGTGGAGAGCATTTCAAGTTGAAAACAAATATTTTTCAAAGCCTTAGATTTTCTTTAATAAAGAGGGCTCGTATGTGTTTACAAATGAATGGAGGTCACGAAGAACAAATAATTTAGGGTCATTATTCTATGATTTTTATTATAATAAGTAATTTAGCATTAACTTAGAAAAAATAATTTACGTTTATTTTGTTAACTTGTTAAAATGTATCTAGATTTTAAAATTAAGATATCTGATAAACGGATTCTCAGGCCGATATTTACTAGGAATACTTTTTTTAAAAGAAAAGATGGGATAATTACAATTTTTTACTAGAACTTTATTATACAGGGGTACAAAAAAGTTTTGGTATTTTTAACATATGCAATATACCGCAGGTGGCGCCCTCTGCAAAATATAGAGAATCCGTGAACGAATTTCAATTTGTCGTTCCAAAAAACCCCCTCACACCAAATTTTAATTTAATATCTTATGAAACACTCGACTTACTTCAAAAAAACGATTTTATATTTCTCATTTTGACGCCCTGTATATTGAATACCGAGCGCCCAAATAAAAATGGCATAACGAAAGTCGTATTATTTTGGTCCAATTCATATTGGCCGCATTGGCCTTTAATTAATTCTATATATATATATATATATATATATATATATATATATATATATATATATATATATATATATATATATATATATATATATATATATATATATGTATATATATATATATATATATATATATATATATATATATATATATATATATATATATATATATATATATATATATATATATATATATATATATATATATATATATATATATATATATATATATATATATATATATATATATATATATATATATATATATATATATATTGTAATAACATGTCTGAAATCTTTAATTAAAAATAAATTTCATAAGGGAAAAATTACAACAACAAGATTAAAGGGAAAAAGTCTATTTTCATAAGATAAAAGGGGGCATAATTGTATAAAATAACTAATTTTTATTTGTAAATATGAAATAAAGATCCACAATCATGGAAAACAAAATAAGTAAAAATTTGCATAAGAAATGTCTTAGATAGAAAGTCAATATTTCTAGTATCGGAGCGAAAGAAAACTCCATAATTCTCATAAAAAGCAATTTTTCTCAATCAAAATATATGAAACAGAAGTATATAGACATATATAAAGATAATATAAAGGAATAAAACAAATTTACAGAGAAAGGATAAGAATTATGGTATAAAACATAAACAATTTTTATGACACGAAGGTCAAATATGTAATATGGCATATTTCTTTAATATCATTAGATATTAAGTATAGATGTTTAAATAGATAGAATAGGATAATTTTAAGAAGTAAACAGAATTTTGTCAAAGTGGAAGGATGATAAAGGACAAAAAATCCATAACAAAATTCGTTTCTGAACTAAAGTGACAGTGCGACATGTTTTAACCAAAAGTTCAACGGCGCGAAACGGAATAACCCCAATTACAATAAAAAAATGATAATAAACTCTAAGCAATAATAAAATTAAAAGACATTCAAAAAAAAATTAGATTTAAGGGTATAAATGGACTTTAGAAAGTAAGATGAACAATACTTGTCCCATGACAAGGCAATAAAGCCATTTCTAGCCAATTGCAACATAGCTCATAGGTTAAATTATATGTATAAGTTGTAGAATATTATATTTAATTAAGATCAGCATTAGTTTTAAGTAAATAAGTGAAATAGGAGATAAAAAAGGAAATATAACAGAATACTAGTATCAAAATTTACTGACATTAAGTGACTCATCATGAAAATTAACAATTAAAAAACAGATTAGGCATATTAAAACATATATCATTTTAAAGCCAAAACCTCAGAGAAGGAATTTCGGGATATTAGGACAGCTAAGATATAATAATAAAACAGAAAATTTTATCCAAAGTTAAAAATATTAAGTACCAGAATCCATATTTTTATATCAATTTTTTGTCTAGTAGTCTGGATTCTGGCAGACATCTTTAAAAAATATTCTTTGTTTCGAGGGTATAAATAGCAAACACCCCGAAACAAGAGATTCGTCAGTTTTCACTTGCTGTAGTCACCTCGTTGCTCGGGAAAGAAAACAAACGAATGGGAAAGTTAACCCTACTTTTGAAAGAAGAAAACAAAATAAGTTGTAAAAGAAAAGTAATTCAAAGTGTTTTTAAGGAAATATTTTAGCAAAGAATTTAATAATAAATAATAAAATAAACAAATACAAACCTTTAAAATAACAACGGCGAATTCTCAAGAAGAAATATAACCACATAAACAAATTGGGAAATTTTCATAATCCAGCCAAACTACATGTTCCAGTTCCAATAAATTAGATAATTTGGTAATCATAATATAAATCAAGGACAAGAAAACAAACAAATTCATTTTTATATCCTTTTTTATCAACAAATTCACAGGATAAAAAGGTATTTTTAGAGTTAAGAATTATGAAAGTGTCAATGACTTGAACTATTAAAAGTCATTCGAACTATTTTACCAGCGTTTTCCATTGGTGATAGTTAATTTAATTTAGCGTATTCCATTGACAATAGTTAGTTTTAAAAAGGGAATTTTAGGTAGTAAATCTCCATTGTAATAAATTTTAAATTTGAAATTTTAATATAGTTATTAAAATTATTAAAACAAACGTCATAAATATAATTTATTTTAATTAAATTTATTTTGGCAATAAATAAAATATATTTAACAATAGGACTTTGATTTATCCAAGTTGAATAAAATTAGAAAATTAAAAATAATTTACAGAACTCAAAGGGATAGGAGTCTAGAGATAAAAATAGTAAGTATTAGCCGAGGTATTAATGAAATAAAATAAACAATCAAATAAACTTTATTGTCCCACACACACAAATTATAAATATCGAATCGTTGCCATATTAATAATAAAATAATTAATTAATAATAAAATAAATAACAATAACAAACTTACACCTAGTAACGTTTTCCCTACAATATATATATATATATATATATATATAAAATATATTTTTTTTTTGAGCAGATGACGTCACAAACGTCAATTATCAATCACCAGAAGAACCATCAACACAACAGAACGCAAATAACAGTCCCAGTTAATTTATATTGGGAAATAATATATAATAAACAGTACATCATATTGGGCCTGCAGGATCAAATGAAAGCATTGAATTGGTCTAGAGAATCATACCCCAAGGTCGAAAACAAAGCCTCCCATCTCTAAAATACAACTGAAAAGGGAAAGTAACGATAAAAGTCAATATTAAATAAAAGGAATTGTTTTTTTAGATATATTGCCCTAAACTTAGGCTAAGAAAGTAAAAGTAATGACGATTAATAAGATATAGAGATGACATAATAATAATGAAATATTTCCTTCCAAATGTTTCTTTTATCATTAAATTTTTACCTTATTATGACCACAAACGAATAGAAAATAAATTGAAATAGATTTTCCCAAAAAAACATATATAAAAGCAGGGGTCATCTACTTAATCTTTTTTATAACTAATTAAAATATTTTAAAAAAAATACCATTATTTAATCAGATTATGTGGTAGGGGGACGGGTTCCCTCTGGATAGGAAATGAAAACGTACACATTGAATGCCAGGTTTTTTTAAAAATGAAACAAGGTTTCTTTTTTTTTGTGATTTTTAAAAATATAAATACATTTGCCTAAGTAATAAAGGTAGTTATCAAATCAGTTATCAATTTACATAATTTAAACATGTCCCCCTTTAGGGGAAACCATGCTTTGATTCATTTATCTATTTTACTCAGAAAGGAATGCCTAATAGCCCCTTGTTACATAAATAATCATTTCAAGACAGAAAAATTTAAAATTTTTCTAAAAGCTTAAAAAAAAATAATTAAAATTTTAAAGTAATACAAAACAATAAAATTTGCATCAGAACTGAAATTTATATTTCTTAATTTATTTATTTTTTTTAATTTCTTTTTTTATAAACAGTTCTGAAAAAAAGCCAGCAAGAAATATTCTGTTAACATTACTATCCATTTAATTTAAAAAAAGCTTACATTTAAAAATATTTAGCCGAAAATAGCAACACATTTTCTTTTTGATGATTTCATGCCAATTTCGAAAGTGAACCAAAGTGAATAATGGTAAGCCGAACTGCCCGGGTCTAAAAGGGAAAAAAGGAGAGGAAGAATGCTGCTCGCAACACAGCGCCTACCACCTCCACCAACCGCTTCAAAGTCAAGTAGTTATCAGAAACATCACAAAATCACTTAACCCAAGAGCGGGGGTCATTTGCTATCATCCATTAAAAAGTATAAAACAAACTCGCTAAAGGCATTTGCGCCACAATTTGCGACGAAACCATGGGAAACCGACACTCTCTTCTTCAAACACAAACATTTGGTGGGTAGCAACCCAGCCAAGGGTGAACGCATGAGTCCTTTGTGAAAATTAGCAAAACCGGGGTTTTCAATTCTGGGTTATGTTGTCATTAAACAAACATCAAACACTGCCCTCGCTAGCTGGTTGAACCCCAAAAGGCATTCAAGAAAAACTTTCAACTTCAAAAAGAGATCTGATTGTGGCACAATACTATTGAAATTTTTACATCTCAACCAAAATGTTCTCCGATTACAGGGTCTTACCATGAATGACAGGTCCAAAATGAGTTTATAAACTTTAACATCTATGTTTTCCGGGAAGTGTAAATCTGTAATTGTATACTACTTTTTGTAACTTGTATTTTATGTATTCTTTTGTAAACATTTTTTTTTTCTTTCTTTAATTTTGTTTACGCTTGTCGTAGCCGGAGGAAATTTCAAAAATTATTATTTACCGACTTACAGATCCCAGTATATATATATATATAATTAAATATATATATATATATATATATATATATATATATATATATATATATATATATATATATATATATATATATATATATATATATATATATATATATATATATATATATATATATATATATATATATATTTTTTTGTCACACCCTAGATTTCAGTGTGTGACTGGGATCGTAGCTTTTAAGTCGGAGTAAAATAAAAAATATATTCTTGACATTTCCCTCCGGCTACGACAAGCTGGACCCTAGCGTAAACAAAATTAAAAAGAAAGAATAAAGTAAAAATGTTTACAAAAAGAATTACATAAAATACAAGTTATACAAAAAAGTAAGGTAAAATACAATTACAGATTTACACTTCTCCCGAATAAAACATTAGCGATGCCAATTTAAAGTTTATAAACCTTCCGAGTACGGACCTGTCCATTCAATGGTAAAGCGTTACACCCTTGCTTGAATAACGGAGAAACACGTTTTGTGGGTTGCGGGGATAGATGTAGGGGAGTCCGGCACTCTACCAATCATTCGTCCTATTGTGCCACCATCAGACTCGGAATCTTCTCTTGTACGTTGTAGGGCTGCTTTCACTTTGAAGATTATGCTGTGCTCTTGTTGCTACTATCTTAGGTCTATTTATGCATGATGCCAGTGTTTGACTTGTCTATGGTGTTTGACAATGACAACATAACCCAGAAATTGAAAAACGCTAGTTTTGCTAATTTTCCTACAAGGCACGTGTTTTCATGCGTAATTTCACCCTTGGGTTTGTGAAAGTTTTGCTATCAAACCAATGTGATTGTGTTGTGATAGAAGAGGGTGATGATCGTCGGTGTCCCATGTGTTTCGATCGCAGATGCCTTGTTGTTTGCGCGAGTGGCTCCCTTTGGATAGCGAGTTTGTTTTACTACGACTAGTATGGATGTAAATATGCTTATGTGACACCGCTTCCATGCTCGATTTATTAGGTGAGTTTTTGTGATGGTTTCTGATAACTACTAATTTGATTCTTTGTTTTAGCGGGTGGCTGGAGGTAGTAGGCAGCTTCGTTGTTGGGTCCTTGCAGGCAGGCTTATTCTATCCTCTCGCTGGTTTCCTTAGATCGGTTCCAATGTGTCAGCTTACCATTATTCAGCTTTTGGTTCACTTTCGGAGGCTCCAATATTGGCATAGGGAGTACATACAAAAAAGAACAAAGTGTAAGTATATGTTGCTATTTTTCAGCTAAGTATTATTCGTAAATGTATTAGGACTTTTATTATTATGGATAAGTAATGTTAAAACAGAATATTTCTTGCTGGCTTGGCTAGCCAGTAGGTATTCTTTGTTTATAATAAGTAGTATAAAAAATAAAATAAGAATTAAGAAAGTATATAAAAATTTCAGTTACTGTGAATGCAATTTTTTATTGTCTGTATTTACTTTAAAATATTTATTATTATTAACTAATGCTTTTTGCTAGAAAAATTTTAATTTTTCTTAGTACTTTGATAAGTAGTTATTATTTATGTAAGCTTTTAACGGCCTTATTTATGACATTTCCCTTCTAGAGAAAATTAAAATAAGATAAATTGAAATCAAAGCATGGATTCCATACAATAGGACATGTTTAAATTATGTAAATTGATAACTGATTTGATAAAATCAATTTTTATAACTATATTATTACTTAGAGCAAACATGTATTTATATTTTTGTAAAATCACAAATAAAAGAAAAACCTTGTTTCATCTTTGAAAAAACCTGGCACTTCTATCAGTGCTATTTTCGTAGGATTTTAACCATTTTCCTATCCAGATGTATGCCTCGATCTCCTACCTACATATTAAAATCTTGATTAAAATAATAGTATTTCTTTAAAATATTTTAATTAAGTTATAAGAGATTAAGTAGATGACCCCTGCATCTATATATGTAACTATTTTGGAATCTAGTGTTGTTTCAATTTACAATGATATTTTTCCCTATAATCGTTTTAGTGGTCATAATAATTAAGGTATAAATAACAATGATAAAAGAAACACTAGAGGGGCCCCAAGGGGTAAACATATTTCATTATTATTATGTCATCTCATATTTATCTATATATTTATTATATTACATGTTATTATCCTCATATCATTTTACTTTTCTTATAATTTTTTCTTTTCTTAGCGCTAAGAAGAGATAACTAGGGCATACATAGTCATCTCAAAAACAATTACCTACATTATTAATTATTTAAATTATTGACTTATTTTATTTCGATACATTCAACTTCAGTTTGTATTTTTTCCCCAGGAGATAGGGATAGGAGGCTTTTAGCTTCGATACTATATCTTAGGGTATGATTATCTCTAGACCAATTTGATAATTCAATGCTTTCATTTTGCGATTCCTGCTTAGGACTTTTATATGATGTACTGTTATTATATATTATTATTTCTATGATTTCGCCCCGTATAATTATTAAAATTATTATTGCTGGGCCTATATCCTCTGCCACGGTTTTGACTATTATTATATTGCGTTCTTTCTCGTTGTTGTTGTGTTGATGGTTCTTGATCATTGGTGATTGATAATAATGACGTTTGTGACGTCATCTGCCTTACTAAAGCCCTTTCCGAATTTCACTCAATTTTAATACTAGAGCTTTAAGGCTGCTATAATTCATGTTACCTGTACTCATAAGATAGTAGGTCTCATAAAAAGATGAGTGCAAGCCATTTTCGAAAAACTCTCTAAAAGTTTCGAAAGGCATTTTCTCGTCTACTTCATGAGCCAACGTTAAAAGTTCGTAATAGTAACTTTTAATATCTTCGTTATCTCGCTGCTTTCTTGAATTTAATCTAAATTTTAATTTTCGTAGTGGCTGTTCACCACTAAACTCCTTAACAAAATCTTTTTTAATCCTATCCCAGGTATTATTTTTATTATTTGGATCTGTAGAATATTCATTATACCAAAATGAAGCTACACCCTCGAGGAAATTACCCACATATGATATCTTAAATGAATCGGTCCATCCGTTGCACTCCGCTGTGCGTTCGTATCTTGTCAAAAAATTAACCGGGGAGTCAGAACTTGGGTTAAAGTATGGAGGTTGTATGAATTTTGGGGTAGTAGGCGTTTTAATTTCGGCTAGTGCATTTTCTAGCGTAGTGTTTGCCATATTAGTAGTATTGATATTTTGATATGCAGGGACTATTGGTTTTTGTGGCTTTGTTGTTAGTTTTGTCTGAGTAAATTTATGTGAGGCTTGTGTCGGTGTTGTTTGTGTAAATATATTTTTTGATTGATTTTGATTGACTTTGGTGTTTAAACCTAGTTCAGTTTCTACAGTTTCGTGTGAATTTGGTTGTGTGGGTGTTTCTTTTCGTATGTGTTTTTCTTGTTGGGAAAATCCTATTTCAAAAACAAATTTTTCTTTTTCCGTGGGTGTTGTGTGTGGTGTTGTGTTAGGAGTTTTATTAGAAGGACCCGGTATATCAAAAACAAATTTTTCCTTATTTTTATTAGGAAGACTCCTGCCAAGAGATGCTCTTGGTGTAAAAGGATTTATATTAGTGCTCCTATGATTTGGGATAAAGTTTTCAAAATTTGGAATTTCTATCGTTAGATCTTCTCCTTTTTTAACGTGACTCCTGGTTACCCTTTTTTTCGCTCATTAAGATACCACTATTTATCGTTATTTTCCTCGAGGATCATTATTTGTGTAAATAATATTTAAAAACAAACCAATTAAATACATTAAGTAATTTAATGAAAATTTTCGGATTATATCTAAATTAAAATTTAAGCTGGAAAACGCATATAGAATATCTTAGGAAACTTATATCGCCTATAATTCATCTTTCATCTAAATTTCGTAATCATTTAAATTTAAAATTATTGCAAAACATATATTATTCTTTAATATATTCAAAATTTCAATATTTCATTACGGTACGTGTCCCCGTACTTATTGTTATTAAGGCTTTAGAAACGCCTTTATAGTCGCAAAACGAAGTAATATAATGTATCTATAATAATATATACGAAATATAAAAATTAAACCAAAGGGTGTAGGTAACTACTTAGATGAGATTAAGTACCGCAAAAAAAATATATCAAGAATTAAAAAAAAGAAAAAATTTATCAAGAATTTTCTGTGACATGTGAGCGTACTTGAGTACTAAAATGGATGCAAATGTATAAATCTAATAAATAATATAGATACATTTTTGTAAAAATATGTCACCACTCTAAACATAAAAAAAAAATTAAAAAAAAATCATAGAGACCGTGTTACGCGGCATTTTTTATTTGCCCGGCATTTGTTATTCTACCCGGCATTTTTTATGTTGCCCGGCGCCTCCACCAAACTTGTCACACCCTAGATTTCAGTGTGTGACTGGGATCGTAGCTTTTAAGTCGGAGTAAAATAAAACAGAATGGAAGGTGAATATTTTTAAAAAACAAGCCCTTAATTTTATTTATACATCAGTACAACATTACAGTTACATATATTTGTTATTTAGAGTGACGACATCTTTTTAATACACTAAATATACTTATATATACATATACTTACACTAGGGTATTCGCAGGTGGAGAGACACGACCGAACCGAACCTGATTCACTCTTTTTTATTCTTGTCCCCTGACTGACTACTATCGATAACTTTTTTTTCCCGAACGCCTCGCAATTTTTTCTGTTCCCCCTTTTTTTTCCAATCGACCAGTCAGCGATTTTGCATTTTTACTTGCTCCAGCGAGTTTGATGAACTCCGTAAAATCGCTAAATTGCAGAATAGTTAAATGTTGTTTAATTTGGAATATTTTAGCCTAAACAATTAACTAGATATTCTGAACATGATATTCTATGAGTTGATGAACTTTGGTTATGGGAATGAATCGAAAATTATGTTTTTTTTATAACAAATCGAAACTAATAATTTATATTCTTGACAATATATATATGTATATATATATATATATATATATATATATATATATATATATATATATATATATATATATATATATATATATTATATATATATATATATATATATATATATATATATATATATATATATATATATATATATATATATATATATATATATATATATATATATATATATATATATATATATATATATATATATATATATATATATATATATATATATATATATATATATATATATATATGTAGATAAATGCACCAATAGTTGACCAGTTAAGAACTTTTTTTACAGAAAAACTTGTAGCTCTTTAACTATTAATTTTTCTTAAAAATTAAAAACACATATAATAAGTACCATGTTTTGGGATACTAAATATTACCAGCAATTCCGAAAAAAGTGTTTATTACACATTAAAAAAATAAAAAAATAAAAAGTCACGAATCACCAGTACTTGACTATCAAGAACTAGTAATTGACCACCAATTTACCCAGAGGTTGACCGCTTAATAAAAAAAGTAAAACAATTTTTTAGGCAAAACTACATGTTTATTGAAAGGAAAAGAGTAAACAAGAACACTTTTAATCATACCAAAACTGTATTGTGCTAATAACAGCGGGTTGTTCCAATTTTTTTATAAGTTGCTCGGTATTGACAATACTAATATCATTTTCAATAATCTTGAACAAATGTTTACTTCCATCTATTGGAGTAAATGCCTGTACTTCAACTTCATGTGTGTTATAAATATTTTGTATTGAGCAAACATAGTTATGATATTTTTTTTTCCCTGGAAAAGCAACTAAATAAAAGTCACCGATTGAAATGTCTTTCTTCAGTTTTTTCGATATACTAGCCAATTGTTCATTTTCACTAAAACTGTCACTGCTAAAATGTTCTGATATATCATCAAGACTTGAGCCACTCTCCTGCCATTCCTCATATTCACTTTCCGAAGTATCTGAGTTTAATATTTTGGATGGTCTTTTTTTAGATTTTTGAGTTTTGACAATTTTCAGGCAATTCTTATTTTTATCTTCTTTTAACTTTTCCTCCTGTTTTTTTTTCTTATTAAAGCCTTCTCTTGTTTTTGTCTCTCTTTTTCGGTTTTGACTCTTTCTTTTTCTTTATGATACTGCAACCATTTAAGTGAAGTAGTTGCATAGGGCAGTTTTTCTTTCCTTGTGAACTCTTTCTTTTCGGGTGACTCCTCTGGCCACGAAATGTGATCTAGAAAGGCAACACTAATATTTTGCTTATGTACTGGAGGTACTGGTTTTCTTACAGTGATGTCGCTTAATATAATAATTCGATTCTTCTTTTCTGCTGTATCTTTTTTTATTAAATCTTCTTTAATCAGATCTGAAACTGTACAACTATCTGATTGTTCCGTTTGAATCTCACCATTTACTTCTGTTAAATCAGATTTTACTTTCTCAGACTCATTGTCAGTCCTTTGTATTTCAGTCTTATTTTCAGTTTTCTCTCTGGCATTTTCATTATTACTATTAGCTTTTTCTTCTAATCCTATGTTATTATCTTGACACCTTTTTTTCAGTTTTCTCCAAACATCATATAATTCTTTCGCCGACTCATCGCCTACCCATTCTCCCATATCTGCCTTTTTAAATTCCTCTCGTCTTTTCGTTGGAATAAGTGAATCGAAATACAGAAAATGCGGTACCTCAAAATTAGTTGGCTTGACTTTATCTATCCTATATATTACTCTGCGAAAAATGCAATAATAACAACTTAACGTAAGTTAAATACATTTTAATAAACTAAAGATATATTCCATTTACTTAAAAGAAATTACTCTGAGAAAAATGCACCGATAGGCTTTAAAAAAAATTGTGTTTTTCGTTCCTCTACAGTATCCTCAACGTTTCCTAAAATCCTTGAAGCGTCCTGCATGCACTTTGTAAAATCTACTGCCTCGACATCAAATGAATACAGTCCGCACTTTCTAAATCCATTTTTAACGGTATCTGTCCCCATCTGATTAACAGTATTTTCTAATAAAAGTGGAAAAGTGGCTTTATTGACGATTTTGTTATTATTCGTTTTCTTCCAATCAAACACAACTTTTTTCCATTGACTTTTTTACGGGAAAAATAAGGATACGTCGGCAGGCTGCAAAATGTGGGTCGCATTTGGTAGAAGTGCATACAGAAATATGCCATTGTCTGAACAAAACTTACTTAAATTATATGTCAGGTGGGATTTATGTCCATCAAGTATGTATAATATTGGTAACTTTATACCCTTGTGTTTTAAATAGGGTAATAAGGTATTACACACATAACTAAAGAATGTTTCGCTGGTCATCCAACCTTTTTTTGATCGACCTAAAAAACAAAAATTCAAAAATTAATACATAACCCAGTTTTAGATAAGTAAAAACTTACCAATTACCCAGTCCGGATTGGTGTTCCTTACAATCTCCGCTGGGATCCTTTCGTAAGGATAAACAATCATTGGAGGATAAATTTGTCCGTCAGCCGAAATTGTAAACAAAACAGTGATACATTCCTTTTCAGATCCGGATTTAACTTCATAAAAATTTTTCATTCCTCGAGGACCCAGTACCAGACCAGTTTTTGGATTCGCTGTAAATCCTGATTCATCGGAATTGAGAATTCTAGTAGGATCACGTAAGATATCCTCAGCATTTTCTTCCTTTAAGTAAGTTTGAATGGAATCGTGCCACTCTCGTATCGATCCCTCTGTTACACATGCTCTGGCTCCATTTATTGACTCAGCATGTCGTTGACAAATTTCTGGGTGACGTTTTAAAAACAATGAAAACCATTTTTTTCCTGGCATGCCATCATGAAATTTGTGAATACGACCATCATTTTTAATAATATCGCTAACAGTTTCACAAAGGGTAGTTTTTTTGATGGGCAATCCCTTTTTAGCATAGGCTAGCAGCCACCTGACCAAAAGGTCCTCCTCATCTTTGGTTAGTATTGTAGACGGACCCATCTGTCTTGATAAGGGAGATTTTTCTTGTAACTTATTTATTAATGTGGCATGAGGAACACCATACAGCCTTTCCGCTTGTCTTATGTTGCAAACGTTATTTGAAATATCGCTTAGAGCCTGCTTTAATTGTTCTTCAGTATATTTAAAAAACTTCTTCTTAGTATCAGACATTTTTCTGAAAAATACAAAAGTTTTAATGAGTCCGAAGTAATATCCAAAAATTAAATACCCATTATTGACCATTACAGAAAACCAGTAGTTGACCACTGCAAAACTGTGGTCAACTACTGGCTCCGCTTCAAAATAACTGTTTATTTTTAGTAAAAATATTTTTTTCACACATATCCAGACCTATAAGATAGACAGAGATGTAAAAGCTTCAATTTTTTCGAAACACCAGTAGTTGACCACAGTGGTCAATTACTGGTGTTTGAACACTTATTGTATTCTAGTATTTGACCACGTGTTTTTTTACAACAAAAAACTCATTAAAGCAAAAATATTCTAAAAATACTAAATATAATTCTTCTAACTTTGGGCTTACCATCTATTTTGTTAATAAAACGTACCACATAAACTGATAATTAAAGATACATAAATGTTGTCTACTTACCACGCTTATTACCACATAACCTCACACATGTAACACAGAGAATAAACTTTTGTAACGAGTCCGAGTGACTACTACAACACACAAATTTGTTGGTTAGTTGCGGCATCTACTAGGCAAAGGACAGTTTAAAGCCATAGACAGCCAACAAAATGTTACAGATTTCTTATTTTTCAGCGTTAAAAATATTTTGGTCAACTACTGGGTGCTGGTCAACTACCGGTACACCTACCCTTATTTATATATATATATATATATATATATATATATATATATATATATATATATATATATATATATATATATATTTTAATATATATATATATATATATATATAAAAAATATATACACACATTGCGGATGCGGTTAACAAGAGGACAAATGAAATAAAAATTGAAAAATACAAAAAAAAAGTCATTCTTGATAAAAAATTCTGCTTGTTAAAAAAATTTGAACTACAAGGATAAAATTGTTATCAAACAGGCAAAAACTTAAAATCAAACAAAAGCAAACAGTCGTTTTTTGGCCTTTTAACGTAAAATGATTAATAATAAAACTTGCTCCAAATGTATTTTTAATTTTGATTTCGAACTTACTGAAGAAAATTAGAATGTACAAATAATAAAAAAAAACATATTTTTGGAAGTACGCATTTTACATTTAATTTTTTTATTACATTTTACATTTTTTCATTGTATATTTATTTTTATTAATGTTTAGTAATCTAAAGGTATTATTCAAGTACAAGTAATAATATGCGTACTTCCAAAAATGTTGATTTTTATAATTTTTCCTAAATTGAAATTTTCTTCAGAAGTTTGAAATCAGGTTAAGATGTAAATTTGGAGCAAGTTTTTTTATTTATTATATCACGTTATAAGGCCAAAAAATGACTGTTTGCTCTTGTTCGATTTTATGTTTTTGCATTTTTGAGACGCCCTGTGAGATCTACGCGGGTTCGATCCCTACGAGACTCTGTACTTTGTTTCTCAGGGGCTTCAGTCCGAGTACGAACTAAACTTGGACCAGACAGAAGCCCGCGTCTTGCTTTATTTCTAAGCAACTCTCTTTCGACTGGGTTAATGGCATAGGGTTCGACGGCTTTAGTTCCCCTAAAGAGGGCACGCCCACACGCGTCACGCTCTTGGCGACGCTGTTCTAGCGTTTTTAAGGCATTATGTGCTATAACATCAGGAAGGGCGTAATCTGTATAGTATGCGGGAGTTTTGGGTTCTTCTAGAGAGTCCCCGCTCCACGCCACACCTATTTTTAGTGCGTCTGGGGGTTTAATGACCACATTCTGCTTAATTAATATCTTTGGAGAGAGGGTACCAGACTTGGCACCCTCCTGGTTCTGGGGTTCCAGCGTGGAACTGTCCAGAAGATTCTGATTAAGATCAATATCTAAATAGTTAAGAGCAACTACCGAGGACCCGCTGTGATCCGCGTAGCTAGCGGTGAGCGGTCCTGGTTTAGATTTTAAAGAGTCATTTAGTACTTGACAGGGGTTAGTTTTGGGGTGAGTGTGTAAACTAGTTAGGGCCTGCCTTGCTCCCTCCTCAGTAAAATATTGGGGTCTCCCCATCTGGTCGTACAGGGGGAGCGTGGCCAGACCGCGCCTCGCACGCTGTTTCTGGCGTTGCAAACGGCGCCGCGCGGTCTTGCCTCGCGCCTGTACGGCGAGGTGCGAGCCCTGATTTTCCTTTGCTCTATCGGCCGCGACGGTCTCTTCATGAACCTGCCAGGCCGAAGAAGGAAAGGGGGTCGTTCCAATTTCCGCCCTTTTATCGGCTATGACGGCCTCATTATGGGCCTGCCAAGCCGAAGGAAAGGGGGGGAGTGTCGTGGTATCTGCCAGACCAAAGTTTAAACACAGGGTTTGTTTCATGATTTATTTTATTACAAAACAGAATTAGATTTACAAAATAAACAAAATATAACTTTTTCTTCTATAATAAAGAAAAAAAACTAGAACACCAAGCTCTAATATACTAGGGCAACCGTTTCCCTAAAGGTCAAAAAGAAAATATGGGCCTCGGCCCAACCAGTCAACCTGGATTTCACAGTCACTCAATTAAAGAAAAATAATTAACAAACAAGACAAAAAAAATAAATTATTTTAAGTAACTTGATTATGCAAAAAGAAATAAACAAAATAGTGACTTGAATTTACAAAAGTTAAAGTTAAATAATTAAATTGAACAAAGAAAAACAAACAAATGAGCAAAAAAGAATAAAAAATTTTAAGAAGTCTAAAAATAGAATTTGTTTATAGCTTAGGTCGTAGGAGACAAGCACCACTGTTTTCGCGGCCGATGTTGTTACAAAGGCCTGCCAAAACGCACTGCTTTCTTTCCCAATCTCGCTGGTATTTATAGGATTCCCTGACACCACCCCACTTAGACCAAGCTTTGGTACTCCTAAACGAGCACCAAAGCCAGGGCGAAAAAGAAAAACGGGGAATCCTATAAATCCTTACACGTTCAGTGCTTGTCTCCCCGTATTTACAACTACATTATACTGTTAATTATAGGCCTTAAAAAGCCTGTACATTTGCCCATAACTACATTTTTACTTAGATTGTTACAATTATTTACTTAGTTTATAAACTTTACAAATCTTAGTTTCTTTGGTTTACATTGCACATTTTTACATTTATAATTATGTTTCTACATATACCTAGGTTTTGCTTCAAGAAAGAATAATGACCTTTAGTCTTTTTATAATATAAACAAAATACTGTTGACTTCTTATTAAGCCACCCCACTTAAGATATAAATTATTAATATAATAACAAAAATCTAATCTCGAAAATAACACTCTGCTCAGTATCGTTAGAGTTCTAGGTCCACCTTAAGTCATACTTCAAAAATTTCTTTCGAAAACTTCGTATACAATAACGAAATACCGTGGCAACCTGCCACAAAAGCAACTTCACGGCAGCCTTTCCTAGGATCTGCCCTACTGTGAAAAATTTGCTAAATCAAAAACCCCTACAACATCAAATATACTTCAACATTTCTCCATAAAAAATCTGTTCTGACTTGTGGCCTGTAGTATTTAATCCCATACTTGAGCTTTCTTTTTATTTAATCTACACGCGGAATTTATATCTTAATGGTGTTTTAATTTACATGACTTTAGTTCTAAGGGATTATCCCTTTAATAAAATAGCAAAATAATAACATGACACAACTTAGTCGTTAGCAAAACTGTAATAAATTTATCTTTTTATCTAATTTATGTTTAAAATAAAAGAAATATGTTTGATAATTAAATTAACGTTTAAATATCACAAAAAGGCAGGGTACAGGTACCATGTTGGTGGGTTCCACCCTAAATTATTTTCATATCCTTACAAAAGTAAACATTAATCATTATGAGGGGCAAGGTAAGCGTAACTGTATTTAAAAAAAAATATGGGTTGCTTAATAAAAATAATTAAAATAAATAATATATATATATATAATATATATATATATATATATATATATATATATATATATATATATATATATAATATATATATATATATAAACAGAATATTTAATTTATTTGTTAATTTAGCAGCTTTTAATCGTTCTGCTACTATACTGTCCCCGATTTCGAATTTTGTATACCTAGCGCTGTGATTTTGTAGCAGATTAATTGGTGAAGCCCTGTTGTTGGTAATATTCATTTTGGCTATTTTTAGCCATGGGCTATGGCCGCAGGCCACTTCTCTGTGCACTTCTCAGGCTATCTTCCAGGTCCTGGAATATTTTCCAGTCACCAGTGCTTCTCCGTCTTTTCAATAACCACGGATTTAGGAAAACTTCCTTGATAATATGTGTTGCTCCGTTAGGTTATTAATAATAAACACGCGTGGTTCCTACCTCGAGGAGTCAATTTCCCTTTCCAAAAATCGCTGGACTTCATCCTGACTACCCTTCCTTGCTTCCGTGCACGCTACCCAGCCGCTGTACACGTCCTGATAGGCAAGTACGGTACGCATCTTGCTTTTCTTTGCTTTTTTCAACTTTGTAATGGAGGTTAGTAGTATGATTTCAAACGGTCGTATACCCTGTACCACTTCCCCCGTCGTATTTCTTTTCGTAGCACACATTTCACACTTGTTTATGATCTCTTGGATTTCCAACGACATCCTGGGCCAGTGGAAAATTGATCCGATAAAATTTATGGCATTTTCCACTGGTCCATGATGAACGCCGTGAATCCGCTGAGTTACCTTTTCCCTTAACGGAGTGGGTACCCATATCCTCATCTCTGCTTTGTCTTTTTTGTCTAGGCTAAACAAGCTGTTGCCTAGCAGCATAAAGGGCTGGCCTTGTCCCGCCACCTTAGTGTGCTCTATCAGGTCCCTCGTAATTCGGTCCGAACTTTGTTCCTCTAATATTTCGTCTATTAGTACGAATATTTGTGCTGATGCTTGTACTGCCAGGTGCTTTAGCCTGGTAGGCTGGCTGCCTAATTTCTGTGCTACCCATAGCGTTATTTTCATTTGAACTGAGTTGCTTACTGGTTTTTCAACCGGTTCCGTTTGGATTGCTTTTTCTGTCTGGCCCGGGTTCTCCGGCTCTACCCGGGATTGGAACATATTGTTTTCCAGTTGCCGCTTGCACTTGGGCGCCATGAGATCTACGCGGGTTCGAGTACGAGACTCTGTACTTTGTTTCTCAGGGGCTTCAGTCCGAGTACGAACTGAACTTGGGCCAGACAGAAGCCCGCGTCTTGCTTTATTTCTAAGCAACTCTCTTTCGACTGGGTTAATGGCATAGGGTTCGACGGCTTTAGTTCCCCTAAAGAGGGCACGCCGACGCGCGTCACGCTCTTGGCGACGCTGTTCTAGCGTTTTTAAGGCATTATATGCTATAACATCAGGAAAGTAAAAAAAGTAATTATATTTGTTTGATAATTAATAGAATAATGTAATTGTGATTGGTAATTGATTTTCATGAGTCCCAAGTAAATCAATTACTTAGAAAGCAATTAGATTACTTAGAAAGTAATTAAATTAGTTAGAAATTAATTCAATTGTTCAATAAATAAGTAAATTACTACAAAAAATTTAATTAACTTTCTTTAAGGAAAAACTGCCGAAATTTTGGCCAGCCAGAAAGAGCGTCTTAAAACATAGCGGGCAGCTTTGAATCCGGCGAACGCCGCCTCCGCGTCGATTTAGTATTTTCGATTCATGCTTACCGCCACCGTTTTGATACTTTTTTTTTGTAAAAAAATCTGTTGATGTTTGGGGTAGGATAAAAAGAATTTTTTATTTTAAAGTCATTTTGAATAGTGTGACGTTCGCGTATGATGCATATTAGTAAAATATTGTATTTGTTTAGTGTATCTATTTAATATATAAGGTATTTTAAATAAAGAAATTGCTAAAATATTCAATTACTTTTGGTTTTAATTAATAATTGAATTACTTTTAACAGACATGTTAGTAATTATTAATCTGAATTTACTACTTAACTTAAAGAGTAATTGGTAATTGTAATTAAATTACTTTTTATAAGTAATTGCGACAGCTCTAAATGGAAATAAGTAAAATAGATGTAGACTGTAAATTCTTTATTTTTTTTATTTTTTGTTGTTAGCTTTAGTATAAATAAGAATTTGTCTAAGATGTAGAGCGCAAATGTGTTAAGATCATAAACTTAAGTTAAGAGATAAATTAAAATAAAAGTTTTACAAGATACACTTTATGGTTGTACTTAAATAAATAAAATAAAGCAATAATGGTACTACAGTATTTTATTTACCATATCTCTGTATTACACATTTTCAATTATTTGCAGGTTATAATCATCAAGAAGCATGGCTCCTAGATGATTATAGAATAGAATAGTGCAGAATAAAGAAGGTGTTCTTTATTCTGCACTTTTTAAAATAGAAAAATAAAGCTTGGAAATATCATATTCCGTCAAAGGGCGTTGCCGCATAAAGGGTTTGTTTTACGTAGGTTCTTTTCAAACTGTTTTGATAAATCATAAACATTTTTTTTGTTTTTTTTTAATATCTCAGTCGCATTAAAATTTTTTAGTTTTGCTAGCGCCAAATTAAGGTCTTTGATGCGCGAATATTTTTTTACCAAAGTCTGTTATTCCAGGTTATGATAAAATAATATATATGTGATGTGTCTTCAGTAGATCTAGCTTCATGAATTTTTTCATAATTTTTAAAAGGGTGATAGGGGGTTAAAAAATTCATAATCAATTTTTTGTCGCTACTTTTCGATAGTTAAAAAAAAACTTTTAATTTTATTATCTTCTCTTATTTTTCTGAAAAGTGGAAGTTTTAAAATAACCTTTAAATTGAAAAGATTTAAGATGAACTGGTAAAGGCGTTTTTTTTAATTGCCTCTACTTTTAAGTGATATTTCTTTTTTACCAGTTCATCTTAAATCTTTTAATCCAAAAGTAATTTATTCTTCTGAAAAATAAAAAATAATAAAAATAAAAGATATTTTTTTTAAACCAAAAAATAGCGAAACAAAAAAAAGAATTTAAATTTTTTGACCCCTATTTTTTTAAAAATTATGAAAAAATTTATGAACATGGATCTACCAAAGTCACTTATATATATTTTTTTTATCAAAACGTGGTCAATGGGCTTTGGTGAAAAAAAAATATTAAAAACATTTGTGCCTCGTTTACGCTTCAAAGAAATTTAATTTGGTGCAAGCAATAAAAAAAATAATGCGGCTGGTATATTCGATAAATACGAAAAATCTTTATGATTCAATAAAAGAGTTTCTGAAGCACCCACGTTAATCAAAAAACAGCAAAAAGCACGTCTTTTTATTCTCAACAAGAATGGCTGGGCGAGATCCCCAAAACTAAAAAGGTCGATTACCCCCCCTTATGCTCCAAAGTCCCTTAACATTATCTGTCAAATCAAATAATTTCCGATGACTTCCGGTTTCACCGTAAACGTCCCCAACTTTCAATTTTCAAACAAGTCACTCTGTATATTTTTACATTTTTGGATTTTTGGACACATCCCGCGTCTAACAGTATCCCATATGTCAAATTTTGACAGTTTTGTTTTTTTTTAATTTTTAGATGATAAATGGGATACTTTTAGACGCAGAAACCCATTGTTTTTTACCGCTATCATCGTTCTCTTTATTAAATTAAAATATTACGAATACTTAAATTAGTAATCGATTAACATATAGGCTTAATTTTGTTTTTTCGACAATCTAGATTTTTGTAAATATGCAATATTTTAAGGTGAAATACTGATTAAAGAGTAAAAAGAACATACAACATTAATATATTTTTTAAATCGGAGTAAAGTAAGGAAGCCAAAAAAATAATAATATGCAGGGTGTTCCATTAAAAAAAAAACAAACTTGTTATTTTTAAACACATTTCCGATGCCCTTTTGTTTTATTTGATGACAAATTCTGACTGTTCAGTAAAAATACTTCAACTTTTATAATATAAAGTTTCTTCCAACTTAATAACAGCTCTGGTGGTGCTTTAAAATATACGAAAAATCCCAGTACCTAAAAATATGAATATAAAAAAATGAATTTGTTTGGAAATATAAAATAGCCTTTTTATTCAATAAAGACAATTTAAAATTGTTACCGTAATAAAACTTTAAACCTTATCTTTACATTGGCTACATAAAATATAATATATATTTAAAAAAATAAACTACGTTTGGACCCAAAATAATTAATATAGGTTAATTGATTAATGTAACAAAATAAAAATCTTTTGTAGTATTTTGTATCCTAAATGTCCAAAGCTCAATGGAGTGGAAATCCCCTTCTCAAAAGAGGTTAAGTATCTAGGAGTCACTTTTGACCAAAAGATGAACTGGGGACCACACCTCAACAAACTTGTTCAGAAGGCAAAAATTGCCCTCGGGAGATGTCGCAGACTTTGTGGAAAAAGCTGGGGACTTAACCCAAAGATGAACATGTGGTTGTATAAAATGGTAATAAGACCCATGATAACCTATGGTTCAGTTGCCTGGGGGGCAAGGGTCTCACAGACCGTAGCAATCAGACAACTTCAAAGTGTGCAAAGGCTAGCATGCGTATGCATCACGGGAGCTATGAGAACGACTCCAACCGCAGCCCTAGAAGTGCTGCTAAACCTGCCGCCACTCCACATCTACATACAGGGGCAAGTAAAGGCGGTACTCTATAGGCTCAAAGGAGGTCAAAGTCCAATTATAGAACACCGAAGGACTCCAAGATGGGAAATAGAGGAGGACCAAGAGGTCAGCTCATTGTCTGAGATGCCCTCAGACAGGATAACCCTCGTTTCATCTTCAATAGACACTTTCGTATTGTCATACCAGATAGGGAGGACTGGAAGGCAGGCCCTCCAATCAAAGCCGATCATATCTGGTATACAGATGGCTCCAAGACCAACAAGGGTGTAGGAGCTGGCATCTATGGAGATAAGCCTAGAGAAAAGGTAATCTTAAGTCTCGGTCAGCACGCCACGGTTTTCCAAGCGGAAATCGCAGCAATAGTGCATTGCGCCGTGAGGATTAATGAAAAAGGGAGTAAAGGAAAAATATCGTCATTTACTCAGATAGCCAAGCGGCCCTGAAGGCCATCAGTTCCCCAAAAGTTAATTCCAAACTAGTCGGGGACTGTATACAGGCCCTGGAAAAAGTCGGCGGCAAACAAACTTACGGTAGCCTGGGTACCAGGCCACGAGGGCCATCCAGGCAACGAAGAGGCCGACGACCTAGCCAAAGAGGATCAGCCGCGGAAATGATAGGCCCGGAGCCATTCTGCGGTATCTCGGCAGGTCTCTTCAAAGCATCTATTAAGAGTTGGGTAGACAGACAGTCTCAAAGCTGGTGGGTACAAACACCGGGACAACGACAGGCAAAGCAGTTCATTAAGACCCGCTCGGCCAAGTTTACATCGGACCTACTGAGCCACAGCCGTAAGGTCGTAAGGATAACGGTAGGTCAACTAACAGGACATTGTAAACTCAACAAGCACCTGGAAAGAATAAACCTGGTGGAGGATAGCCTGTGTAGGTTCTGCCAGGAGGCTGAAGAAACAGCTTTACATGTGTGGTGCCATTGCGAAGCACTATGCAGGCTTAGGTTTACTAGGCTTGGGGAGGAGAAGCCAAAACCGGCAAGTTATATGGAGTGGCCAGTGTCGAGACTCTGGAGTCTAGTTAAGAAGACGGGCTTGGACAAGGTACTCTAAAGAACGATAGGAGAAACCACAATAAGGTTGCAGTGGTGGAGGTCATTTTTCGCCATCTCCGCTCAAATAATCTAATCTAATCTAATCTAATCCTAAATTTGTAAATAAATAAATAGTTTTAGCAATATAAGAAGTGTTTTCGGTGCTGCTTTTTATTTTTTACTGTACTGTAATATGTCATTTCCAGGACTCATTTGAGTCCGGGAAATAGCTAATTACAGTACTTGGTCCAGGAAATTTTTACTTTCCCGACTAAGTCCCAGGCTGCCCAACTCTGTGATCGCACGTCATTGTCGTGGTTAGGCCCAGTAGGATCTTTTGGAACATGCGCTAGAGTTGCTGGTTATCGGCAACTCTTTTGGCTGGCGCATGAAACAGGATCCGAAGCTAAGATGAACACAAGGCTTAACTCAAGGTTTTAGCATACCGTGTTGATGAGTGTGTGACATCCTGTGCCTTAAACAGGTGTCTCTGAGATACAGGGCGACCTCTCTGAGTATCTAGCCTTACTGCGGTAATGCGGGGCTCTGCCGTGGCGAACTATTATTTTCCTAGCTACAAACAGAAAGCGGACAGAACCGCTTCTTTAGGAAAAAAGTGACAAAGGTGCGCTGACCGAAACGGATAGATCCGTTTCGAGAGGTGCCACTCAAGGTCACAAGCAGACTAAGGTGCGCCCACTGAAACGGGTGAATCCGTTTCGAAAGGTGCCCCTGAAGTCACCGGCGCCTGTTTCGCGGGGAAGGGCTAATCCATCCCGAATAAACAAGTGCTTAGAATCCCTGAATCCAAACAGTTCCCTTTCTTTAAACAGAAAGCGGATAGGACCGTTTTCATAGGGTAAGACCGGAGATGCGGCCTCAGAAAGAACATCTAGTTCCTGTAACAAGGACCTGGTAGCTACCCACGTCACTAGACCGGGTGAGGAGGGCATGGCGGATCTAATCGTCTGTTCGTCATACTCTCCAGGAAACAGGGACACCAAAACACATCAAGACACATTGTGCTCGTATCCCGTAGAGACACGAGTAAGAGGAGATGTAAGAACTCTCTTCCAATCTGGTATAGGATTCGTTAGAAATCCGATCCTATTGGGAGAAATATAAAAAGGTGTGAGCCACAATAGACCGAGCGGTCGCCATGAAGGGCGTAAAAAGTCCACTCACTTTAAACCTACCTACCTACCTACCCGGGCTGTTTTTTTTTAATCAAAAAGTCGACACCGCGCTTACACTCACATATAGGTAATCCAAAAAAATCAAAAAATTTAATCTTTAATAACATAGTACTAAAAAAAAACCTTGTACTATATATGGCCGGGAAGCTTTTTGGCATTATCTTTTATTGCACAACACAAGCTTAAAAAGATGTATGTCGAATCACAGAAGACAACTCGCCTCTAGAGAAACCCCGATAGACATATGGCTGGCGAGCTTCTTGACAGTTTATAACCAAAAAATTAAATTTTTATTTGTAAAGTAATAATTTGGGGTCTTTTCTAATACGTCCCCACATTTTCACGTCTAAATATTATTAAGAAAAATAAAAAGCCGCTTTAACTAACCAAAACTAACCATGACCGACTGAAACTTAGGGCTTTTGAATTTGTCCAAATGATTTGTAGAAGTTATAAACAAAAATTTAACAACGTATTAGAAAAAACCCGGGGAATATATAATTACTCTTTAAAAAAAATTTATAACTTCTACCTAATTAAAAATTATAAAAATTTTGGTAATAACTTCTATGTAGGAATAATTTAGACACATTCAAAAGCCTTTATTTTTAGTCGGTCATGGTTAGTTCTGGTTAGTTAAAGTTATTTTTTATTTTTCCCAATTACATTTTAGACGAAAAAAGACCCATGATTTGTTTTAAACAACTTGTTAGGTTTGCATAAAAAAGCATGTATCATGTGTCAACACTGTCAAGAAGGTCGCCAGCCATATGGCTATCCTGGTCAGAAATCAGAAGATAATGTTCCAAGGATTACCTCATTAAAGGGTGAACATTCTCTTCTGCGTTAGACAACAAATGATTATTATGGATACGTCTGAATACAGTAAATTTTGTCACAAGTACGAGGGACAATATCTTATGTTCTGGTTAGTAGTAATTTTGCAAAACTATCTGCATTTTGCTTAAAATTAGGAATTTCAAATATTTGCATAAAACGTTTAAGTAAAAAAAAAATTAAATGGCTATGTTTTTTGAAAAAACAGATGATTTTGCGAAATTTGGGATTTGACAATAAATTTAATTCACGAAAAAAAAAACCAAATACATGATTTGCTTTTGAAAGTTCCATTCTTCCCTGGGGACACCCAATTTTTTTTTTAAATTTTAAAATGAAAATTTTCTTTACCAAAGTATTTCCCTAGACCATCTTTATACACACGAACTAAGAGACCTAGAACTAAGAACTAATTTCGGTTAGTTCTAGTTAGTGTTAACACGAGCTAACCAAAAAGAAGAGGCACTTATCGCCAACGTAAATAATACACCCATTTCAAAATCTTACTAACGGTTTTTTCTGTATTACAATAAAATATTAAATAAAGGAAAAAAATAAATTTAATTTTTGTGGACGATATTGCCCTTCACAATGGGAAAATTTCAAGGCACAAATGCTACTACATTAACGCCCGAGTGATGAACGCTTTGTTAAAGTTAACATTGGACATAACAGTTGTTAATTTTAACAAAGAGTGAAAAATGAAAAAAACTTGACAACGCAGCACATTTTTAAACATTTGATGGTAACTTGATAACAAGAAATAGTTTAGTTTGGAATTTTGCGTTTAAAATCCAGTAAGCATAATAAAAGATTTAAAAATAATTACCTCGCATCGAATATGAAAAAAAATGGTTGGATACTTCACCGAAGTAATTTTATATAATATTTTCATCAAAAACAATCAGCAGAATAGATAGCTCAAGTGACCAAACTTCTTTAAATGTGAATTTTTAACAGGTTCTCTAATATAATTCATTTGTACTATATTTTATTGATACATTCCGGTAGGTAGATTCATCTTTATTTTTCTAGAAAATTAATGTTTTAATTTAATACATATTAGTAAAACTATTTATTTACAACACTTTTATAACTTACTGCTCTTTATAATTTATGATCCATCTATTCTTTTTAAAACAAAAAATCTAAAATATTTTATGTTTATTAAGTAGGTATATTTATATATTGTGTTTCCTAGGTTAAGGCCTGTTCAAAGCTATAACATGCGGTACTAAAAAAAAACCGTTAGAGACCCGATGTGGTATAGGTCCGATTGGTCGCAAGGCCTTTGCCGAAATCCAAGTTAAACGCACTCTAGGATGTAAAACTTGATCTAAGTGTTCTTGGTTTTAGAAACAGCGCATTGCGCAAGAGCGATTTGTACGATTTCACATATTAATAATTGCCCTTTTTTATTGTTAAACTTTTCAACTAGAGGCAGTTTTGCAACTTGGTCGTGCGAACACGTAAGAGAAAAAAGAATAAGAGTGCAACATTTTTCCCTCGCTCTACGTGCTGAGTGGTTGGCAGGCGGGGCATGTACTATTCTCCGCCGACTAATTAACAACTAAGAGAGAAAAGTTGTTCTTTTATTCGTCATTTTTTTATGCACACTGTAAGACGTGATCGGACATGTGGCTTGGTAGAATTATAAGATTTAGTAATGCAAGCAAAAAACAATAGGACAGTTATAAATATAGCGCCTTAATCATTAAATTAAAATATTGGGCATGTTCTTGCGTAAGCTTCAAGTACCTAAGTACAATCTCTTCTGCATCGCAAGAGCATGCAAAATGTTTTAATTTAATGACTTAGGAGCTAACTGTCATATTGTTTGCAGCTTGCTTTACTTAATATTATAATTTTGCCAAGCCATATGTCAGATCTAGAGAAAAATACGAATAAAAGTACAACCTTTCTTTCTTGGTTGCTAATTAGTCGGTTGAGAATAGAACATGCTCCGCCCGCCCACCACTAAGCACGTAGAGCAAGGGAAAAATGTTGCACTTTTATTCTTTTTTCTCTCACGTGGAGTGTTCCGACGACCAAGTTGCAAGGCTGCCTCTAGTAGTATATGCTCGAAGGTTGTGATAGATAATCTGAGTATTAGCTTTCTAATGATAGAAAAAATTTCTGCGCCTTGGAGTTTGGCGTGCCCTGAAAAGTTTTACAATAAAAAAGAGCAAATAAAATGTGAAATCTTACAAAACGCTCTTGAGCTACTTCAAGCCCTATCACATCTAGAGTGCGTGTAAAAATGATTATATGTATAATAATATGCGCTGTTTCTAAAACCAAGAACATTTTTTCATTGCGATGCAAAAATTCTTAGATCAAGTTTTACACCCTAGAGTCCGTTTAACTTGGATTTCGACAGAGGCCTTGCGACCCATCGGACCTATACCATATCGGGTCTCTAACGGTTTTTTTGTTATAGTTTTGGACACGCCTTAACCTAAGAAACACAATATATAAATATACCGACTTAATAAACACAAAATGATTTTAGATCTTTTGTTTTAAAAAGGATAGATGGGTTATAATTATGAAGAGCAGTTAGTAATAAAATTTTTGTAAATAAATAGTTTTACTAATAAATATTAAATTAAAATATTAATTTTAAAGGTAAATAAAGCACATTTTCGTCTACTCTAGATGAATCTACCTACCGTGTAGAAGGCATGAATTATATTAAAGAACCTGTTAAAAACTCAAATTTAAAAGAGTTCTACAGTATTGGTCATTTGAGTTATCTATTGTGCTGCTTGTTTTTAAGGAAAATTTATAAAATTACTTTCTTGGAGTGTCAAAACAATTTTTTCTTATTCGATGCAAGATATAATTTTTAATTTTTTTTATATGTTTATTTGATTTTGAATGCAAAATCCTAAACTAAATTATTTTTTGACAAATACTTAATATTTAAGTTATGCTCTGTTGCCAAGAGTGTTCATTTTTACTTCTTTGTTAAATCTTATCCATTGTTAAGTCCATTGCTATCTTTAACAACGCGTTCATCACTCGACCGTAAGATTCTTCAATATTAAGCACGTGGTTTCCTAACGTAGGAGAGAATGTCGACCTTTTTATAAGCAAATCGTTGGTACATTGTCTTCCGGGATTCAAAATACATTTTTCTAAGGTTGCGTCATGCCATACAAGATAATGCCAATACGCGGCCGGGAAGTTCTTATTACAGCATTCATTTATAGTCCAGGGCATTTAGATCAAAATCGACCGAAATAAAGAAATTTTTATGCCAGCAGATATCGAGATGCGGTTTTCTGCATTGTGTTCAGAAAGCCTTTAGGAAAAAAGTCCATATGGTGGGGTTATGCCATTTACAAAAAATGCATTCCGGTGAAATAAATGCATTTTACAATTGCATTATTACTTGCAATATTATAATGATGCCTGGAAACTTGGAAAAATCGCTCGAAAATCGTGACTTGAGGGTTTTCGGAGATGCCGAATTCAATTCTGGCATTAGAATTACACGGGAGCGCTCGGGGTGGCTTTGCGGAGATACCCGGGGGGGTGATTTGGGGAGAAATTGCAGCATCCATGAAAATCAGCCACAAAATCATTACTGGGGAGTTTCGGAGATACCGAATTCAATTATGGCATTAGAATCACCTGAAAGTGCTCGGGGTCGCTCTGTCGGAGTGCCCGGGGGGTAATTGGTGGGGAAATTGCAGCGTCCACGAAAATTAGTCGAAAATCGTTACTCAAGGATTTTGTGGATACCGAATCCAATTCTGGCATTAGAATTACCTGGGTGCGCTCGGAGTGGCGCTGAGGGGATCCCCGGGAGGCGATTGAGGGGGACATTGCAGCGGCTATGAAAATCAGTCAAAAATCGTTACTCGGGGATTTCGGGGATGCCGAATTCAATTCTGACATTAGAATTATCCGGGGCCTCCGAGTGCTCGGGATGACTCTGCGGAGATGCCCGGGGGTGATTGGGGGGGAAATTGCAGCATCCATAAAAATCAGCCGAAAATCGTTACTTGGGGGGTTTTGGAGATGCCAAATTCAATTCTGGCATTAGAATCATCAGGGGGTGCTCGGGGGTCGCTCTGTGGTGGTGCCCGGGGGGTGATTGTGGGGCAAAATTGCAGCGTCCACGAAAATCATCCGAAAATCGTTACTCGGGTGTTTTCGAGGATGCCAAATTAAATTCTGGCATTAGAATTACCTGGGGGCGCTCAGGGTGGCTCTGCGGAAAAGGTAATAAAGAAAGTGAAAAATTACAAATTAAGAAAATAATACTTTTTTTAGAAATAAATTGTACTTTTTATTAATATTGAATTATTCATTGTAAAGTTCAATTTTTAACTTAAATATTAAACATATTTTCCTTTCTCGTCACTATCCTCGGCCTGGTCGAAAATGCCTTTTTGGTTTGAGCAATTGCCATCGCAATGCTTGCATGCAAGTGAGCACTCGGCATACCCGAAAACCCCCAAATAACGATTTTCAAGCGATTTTTTCCGAGTTTCCAGTCGTTCTTATAATATTGTAATTTGTAATTGTAAGTGTAATTGCAAAATACATTTATCGCACAAGAATGCACTTTTCTAAAAATGGCATCACCACACCAAATAGACTTCTTTCTGGGAGCTTTCAAAACAGAATGCGGAAAACCACATATCTCTCGATATCTGCTGGCCTTAAAAATTTTCGATTTATTTCAGAACTTTCCTGGACTATTATAAATTCACGGACGAAAAATGCTTTATTGCTGGTCAAGAAGGTATATAGTTTATCACGACGCGTAGCGTCGATACAAACTAAACTTCGAGATAGCAATTAAGATTTCCGAGGTTTGTATTCAATTTTATCTCCAACTATTAATTTCTAAGGCAAAAACTAAAAGATTTTATTGTATAAAATCCTACATGTCTTGTCGAAGAACTCTGACTTTTAAAAAGGTTGTAATTTTAACATTATATACAGGGTGTCCGAGAATATGTGGGCAATCTCTCGGAATCTAATAAAAAACCTAAAAATATTATGACAAGTTCCCATAAACTTTTTTCCTACGAGCCTTCCCTACGGAGATACAGGTACATAACGGACGCCCCTGGAAATATTTTTTTTAATAACTTTTAAAATACTTGGCGATATTTAATATTTTTTTAATATGATGGTTACTACATGAGTCTTCGTAAAATGAACCCATCAAATCATATTTGTCTTATACAGGGTGTCCCAAAAGGTATGGTCCAAAGTTTGAGATCATGTAGATTGGATCAAAATGAGGTAACAACTTCATATAACTTTTTGCTCTATGCCCCTTCTTTACCGAGCTATTAGCTCTTAAAGGTAACAATTGAAAATCGATTTTTTATTAATAACTTTTGAACGGCTTGTACGATCTGAATTTTTTTTTGTTGATTAATTTTAGCTAATAACTGTCTTGCATTAACTGCTATAAAAATGCCCCGAAACCATCAAAGATACCAGGTCCGGACTATCAAATTTGTAAATACTTCAAACTTTTTGCAGTGTTGCCACATTTAACATTTTGACCTTACTGGTAGATTTCCCTGAATTTTCTATCGAAAAAAGGTATACCTTATCTTTATTGATAGGACTAGCGGTTTTCGCGTAAAATGCATCTAAAATCATTAGGGTATACTCGAGGGCTCTCGAAGAGATACCCTGGGGCTCTCAATAAGGTGTATTTAAGGATTCCCTATGAATCTTATGTCAAAATCTTCTACTAGAAGTCAATTTTTAGCTGAAAATTATAAATTAAAAGTTTTAAAAAACTTAATTCATTTTAACAAAAAAACAATAAAACCATACAGCAAAGTAGAAACTTTATGATTATTAGTAGAATAACAAAAAAAACTGCTATGCGTAATTTTACCTAAGGTTTGTGTTTAAAGTAACAGTACAGGGTGCTGTTCAGGGTGCTCACTTTGAACACATACCTTAGTTAGAGTTACGCATAGCAGTTTTTTTGTTATTCTACTAATAATCATAAAGTTTCTACTTTGCTGTATGGTTTTATTGTTTTCATTTTTTTTTAATAAATTAAGTTTTTTTTTAAACTTTTAATTTATAATTTTCAGCTAAAAATTGACTTTTGGTAGTAGATTTTGACATAAGATTCATAGGGAGTCCTCAAGTACACCTTATTGAGAGCCCCAGAGTATATCTTCGAGAGCCCTCAAGTATACCTTAATGATTTTAAATACATTTTACGCGAAAATCGCTAGTCCTATCAATAAAGATAAAGTATAACTTTTTTCCATAGAAAACTTAGGGGAATCTACAAGTAAGGTCAAAATGTTAAATATGGCAACACTGCAAAAATTTTGAAGTTTTTTACAAACTTGATAGTCCGGACCTGGAATCTTTGATGGTTTCGGGGTATGTTTATAGCAGTTAATGCAAGACAGTTATTAGCTAAATTAATCAACAAAAAAATCCAGATCGACAAGCCGTTCAAAAGTTATTAATAAAAATCGATTTTCAATTGTTACCTTTAAGAGCTAATAGCTCGGTAAAGAAGGGGCATAGAGCAAAAGTTATATGAAGTTGTTACCTCATTTTGATCCTATCTACATGATCCAAACTTTGGACCATACCTTTTGGGACACCCTGTTTAGTTTGCCAGGGACGGACTAGCTCTGACACAATAATAGCAATTTTTTTAACATCCTGTATGATAAAGGCTCAACAATATTATTTTTGGATAGCTTTAACCTTAAACTAAAAAAAAGTATTCATGATTGACCTTGATAAAACCAACTGTTTACGAGAAATAAAATATCATGGTAATTTTTTTTACATTATACAGGGTGTTTTCTGGCAATTTTTGGATCCATTCAAAGAAGAAAACTTTATATAAACGTATGTCTCAAAAGTCCTAACTTTTAAGATACAGGGTGGTAAAATATTTAAAATAAATCATTTATTATTTATATCTGTAATACCACTTTAAATATTTTAATAAAATTAATCATACATGATACTACGTATCAAAAAGCATTTTTTAGTGTACCACTTTT
Source organism: Listronotus oregonensis (assembly GCA_019359885.1). NCBI lineage: Eukaryota > Metazoa > Arthropoda > Insecta > Coleoptera > Curculionidae > Listronotus > Listronotus oregonensis. Next base: position 92,036 of record JAHBCN010002335.1, read on the forward strand.
TTTTTTATTTGCCAAAATAGGCAGGTCGAATTCTGTACGAACGCCACTGGTGGAAATAAAAAAAAATGTGGTAGACTAAAACATGTTTCTTGATACATAGTACATTTATGAAAAATTTAATTAAAATATATAAAGTGGTATTACAGATAATAATTATGAATGATTTATTTTTGAAAATTTTACCACCCTGTATCCTAAAAGTCAATACGTTTAGGACATACGTTCATATGAAGTTTTCTTCTTAAAATGGACCCAAAAATTGTTTTCCTAAATATTGACGTACAATTAGAAAACACCCTGCATAATGTAAAAAAAAAATACCAATCTTGATATTTTATTTCTCGTAAATGGTTGGCTTTATCGATGTCAATCAACTACAACTTTTTTTAGTTGAAGGTTAAAGCTATCCAAAAATAATATTGTTGAGCCTTTATCATACAGGGCGTTAAAAAATTGATATTATTGTGTCAGCGCAAGTCCGTCCCTGGCAAAGTAAATAAGCCAAACATGATTTAATGGGTTTATTTTAAGAAGACTTATCTAGTAACCATTATATTAAAAAAATATTAAATTACGCCTAGCATTTTAAAAGTTATTTAAACAAGAACGATTTCCAGGGGCGTCCGTTATGTACTGTATCTCCGTAGGGGAGGTTCATAGGAAAAAAATTATGGGAACTTGTCATATTAGGTTTTCTATTAATCTGAGAGATCGCCCACATATTCTGGAATACCCTGTATACAGTTAAATATAATAGTATATTACGTATCAAGTACAGAAAAGTGGAATTGAAGAACATCGATCGGTGCAAAAACCAGGTAAGTCCAATTTTTAACGAAAATTTGTTTTGCGCATATCTTAGGTATTTAAACTAATGCGAATCGTTTGGTGCTAAAATCAGGTAAGTTAAACGCTTTTAATATGAAATATTATACAATTTCACTTGCCTAGTCAATTATTGGCAGCATAAATCAGGTAAGCATTTCAACATACTGGATTTGGCAGAATTAAAATGGATTTAAATTTATAGAATGCAGTATTGCTATATCTTTTTCAGATTTTACAAGGTTTTATATTGAAAATGAGAGTATAATAATTCAAAAATTATACAACCCTATCATTTACCGCTAAATGAAAAAAAGGGAGAACTCAAAGATATTAAAGTTTCACTATAAGATGTTACAGGTGATGATGCCTATGACTCCGAATCTTTGTTTATATTACAACTGCAGATTATATTTTATTTTTATTTACCTTTTTTAGGAGGTACTAATTTCG